>JAVYIG010003943.1:0-177192 GCA_035222895.1 Strongylocentrotus droebachiensis
ACTCCTGTATCACTCCTTTCCCGATTGGTATAATTGGGAGGGGGGCGGTAGAGGTGGAAGGTTTGCTAATCAGGGCTTTCGCTTTCAATTGGCAGCTCAAGAGCACCTAGTGAAGAGACGGTAACCATGGCAATGGTCATGGATGATGATGATACTAATTGCACATCACGGTCAGCGTGGAAGCGACAAATCAGGACAGGGCTATTGAATACCGGAAATCAGGGTCCACACAATTCTGACTCCATACCCTTTTACCCTTTAGATACCGAGATCACAACTGATACAATCCGAGACACACAGAGAGGTATACTATAAATGGGTTCATAATGTCAATTAGGAGAAGGGGCTGATATGGTCTAACCTGTATATTTAGGCCACTCAAAGTGGACAAGAAAAACAGTCATTACAAAAAGATGGTCTTCAAAGTAAAGGTTGATCAAAAGCAGGTTTTAATTTAAAACATAAGGGAACAAAAACAAAATAGGAGGTTGTTCCATAAAGGTAGTTGCTCAAGCATGTTTCAATGTAGGCCTGCATATGGAATATCTGCACTTTACAATGGCTACTCCTTATTTAATAGCTTATTACCATATGTGACAAAATAGAAAAGACAAAGGCAGACAAGAAGTTGAAAAAGATGTAGTAGCTTGGGGAAAGAAGGTGTCGATGCTTGAATAAAAGAATAAAATTGACCTTCTGTTTATACATAGATCACTTGACCACTGCACTGAGTGGTCATTCTTCTTCTTGATGAGGAGAGAGAGGGTCAGAAAAAGGTATATACGTCTTGAGCTTGCCCCCAACGTCGCCCTCACTGGAGACACAAGTCTGCCGCTACAAGTGCAATGCTCCACTCCCAATGCTAAACCACTTCGTGATGGAATACAAATTTGGGGCACACAGTTGCTGCGACCGACACCGTGTTAGCAGCAGTTAAAAACTTAACGTTCGCAGCTACTGGGCATCCTTTTATTGTCTGTGGTATGGAGTCTTAGTTGGGGTTATGCATGCTATAAATCAAATGAAATGTACTGGACGACATTTTGCCAAAATAAATAAACATGAAGATGAATAATGAGCAGAGTTCATGTACAAGTCAAGAGGCATTGTTTGGTCATTAAACTCCTCAAAAAGAAGTTGTGGAATCAATTTTCACCACTTGAATATATCCTTTAATTCATTCCATAAAGAATTTAAATATTTCATCAGGGGCTGATGATATAGACTCTCTTGCAGGAGGAACATCGCGGAAAAAAATAAATCTTTGACAAACAACAACAACAACAATTGATGTTATCTGCCACAGTTCCTCATTGATGGAGAATATGATGTGTCATTTAATCTATTGACGATTTTGATTTACCTAGCACCTTGTTTCACTTTCAACATGAAAACAGAGGATTTAATGTGATCTCGCAATCACGAATGGGGCATTAACTCATATAGTTGTTCATAGAGTTGAAACCCCTTCTTAATTCCTCAGGTAGACTCAGCGTACGTGGCATCTCCATGTTTTATGGCACATCGAATCCGAGAAGGCTTCTGGGTAATAATGAAGGATTGTCTTGGACATGATTCACATGACACAAACAGACCTGTAAATCAGAGATCTGCCAATTAGGCCCACACAAATGAGACAAAGAGACCAAGGGAATTCAGCTCCAGTAATTGCCATCAAAACATAGTGTGAATAATGAGGTATTGTTAATTGTCATGGTGATCAATTATAAAGGATTTGGAGACTCTTGATGGTCCGTGATTGGAGGGAACTCCTACCCGAGGAGGATGGAAATTGAAATTTTGAAATCGTAATGATAAATGAACTTTCACTCTCACTCAATCATTTACCCACCTAACAAAAGTCATGTATCAATACATTGATAAACTATACCAGAGCTTTCATTTGTAGGATCAGTAACTGATGAAAGTATTGAATCTAATCCTTAATAATACAGTCTTTCAGCTTTAAACAAAACTAAATTGTATTGTGTACATATGAATCTAAATCTGTACGCATATTCTACACTAAAAGTGTAAAAGTTTTGACCGATTTATCATTAAACAACATTGTAGTTAGATGCTGCGTATAAGTATCGGCTTGCATGGTGATGTAGATATACACTTTTCAGGACTCCCCATCTCTCTCACATGGTGCAAGTGTAAGCCTACTGTATAACATTGAAGTTATCTATCTAACAACAATAACAAATCTTGTGAAATACTTCCATCAAGCATCACTTTTAAAAAGGTCACTTTTTAATGCCTGGCCTGATTTTAAGATCTCACATATACAGCGTTACTGACAATCATCCAACAAGTTCTACTCCGTCGAAAAAAGTTCAAGTTTTTGCTCTCCTCCCAGACCCCTCATCTTTGTCAGAAGATGACATTTTGGATTACAGAGGGGGCGGAGGAGGGGGTACGTGCACGCGCCCTTGTATGCTTACATAAGACGGAGAGGAGCTGATGAAGGGTGTAATACGGTTGCCATGGTTATTGGAGCATGAAACCTACAAGCTAGGTGATTGCAGAGATGATGTATGGGTGATCAATCAATTCTACCACTGTCTTGCCACAAGATTCTCTCCGAATCCCCCAACCCTCTCATCTGCTAGTGCTACTGTTCCAATAATAAGGGTTGTATGCAGTGATTTATTCTGCATCCTGCAATACCATTTCTTCTTTGTTTGTCTTGGTTTCCAAAACTTTGGAATGAGTTAGCCACACCACGTCATATGTCAATCAAATTCTACAGCCAGATATATTCGACAATACCACAGATTTGTTAGTTTCTCTTTCTCTCTTTTCTCTAAATGCCTTCCCTATTTCATAATACATAATCATTTGTTCTCCTCTGCATACTTTTTCACCTCTCTAATTGCCAATTATGCTTTGCTTGTTGTAAATATTAATGTGTCTGTCAATCATTTTCACCTCAAGGTTGTTTCTGTACCTTCATGCCTAAACATTGTTTTTAATCTTATTGCAGCAGAATCTAATCCCTTTACATACTCCAATCATTTTCCTTGTATTTCAAAGTATTTCATGGGATCTCTATCTCACACAAACCATGCACAAAGTCACTCACTCACACAAACACTCTCTTTCTCTATCTCTCTCTCTCTCTGCCCATTGGCTCAATGGAATGAATATATGGTCAAGATCGTTCCTATTGATTTTTGACCCTCCTCATAAGTGGACATTGGGCTCTTCATCTGGCATGTCCTTCGATCTCTCTCCTTCAGGACTCTCTATTCTATCATCTCTCTCTCTCTCCCACTCTCCCTCTCTCTCTCTCGCTCTTTCTGTCACAACGTATAGGCTGGTCAACGATGCACTCACTTATTAAAACCCCTCACGCTGTTTCCTACCTGGAAACCAATCTTGGAGGCCCCTTCACGACAAATAAGGTGATTACAGGACACGGAGAAGCAAACAACTACTCTAAAGGTGAAGGTTTTCCACCATCTTAAACCATCCTCCTCTTCTTCTAAAGACAAAGTTGAGTTCTTGCAATGAACTTACTTAAGACCTGTCTTCATCAGACCGAAGTAGCAAAATAACCCCCTATTTTCAGACTCTGGATATTTTCCCGAAGCTTGAAATTGCGCCTTCATCAGACCAATACGCTCATCGCAAACTAGCTTGGACGGGCGCAAAATAGCCGGCTATTTTGGAAACAAGACCAAGATTTCGCAGGATATTTGCTTGACCAAATATCGCCTGCTGATTGCAACTCCTGGCTGATGAAGATGCTGTTTCTCATCATATTTTAAAAATAAGGGCATTTCAAGAGTAATATACTTTCCAGGACATCCCTACTAAATCATTCTCCAAAGTGACATTTAATATAAGAATGAGACAACTTACAAATGATTTGGTCATCTTTACAAGTACTCGACTTCCACTTCAACCAAGCCTGCACTCTTCTCTTAAAGATGAAGTTGAGTTCTGGTCATGCGATTGCATTGTGAAAGAAACGGTGTGGAATCGACCAGAAAAGGTTGATCATCTAGCATATAAGAATTTGTGTGTATTGCAAGGTTCTGGAATCATCAAAATGATAAGAAATTTGGCCAAGTCTTGGTAAAGTTACAAATACTGTACACAGAAAAATGTACGTGGGACTACACGAACACATGGGGTAAAAATCCTACCCCGTTGTTTACGATGTTACATGATATATTTAGAATATGAAGGCATTTGAAGAGCCATGCTTTTCAGTGAAAATGTCTTATCTGATGTTCTTCCACACTTGCATAATAAGAATGATAACGCTCACAAATTATTTTTTCACCTCTTCCCAGAACTCAACCTTCTCTTTAAAGCCTAACATAAATCCATCCTAATTATCATGACTATGGAATGAGCCTGTGATTAGAGCGTAAATTGGTGTATCAAATGCCATCTCCTGAGATAAGGGAAGCTAGCACTCGGCTTCCAAACCTAACCTAGGGTTCATAATTCCATATATCCATCATTCATGTGGTGTCTGCTGTTGCCTAGCGCTAATTTTTCCTTGAGAAATAATTGCAAGCTTCATTTCGAAACACAAGGGATTACTATATTCATACAGCTATTGTCTCTTCGGAACCAGTAGGGCGTAAACTCTGTTTTAAGCATATAAGTTAATACCAATCTGGGTAAAAAACTAAAACAGAAGCTACTTAGGACAAACAAGCTCAGTGTATGAAAAAGAAGCAGATTTCATATACACTTTAAAAGAAAAGGCAACTCTCATAATAAATCCATCTTACACACAATGGATTAAAGTGATCCAATTATTCAGGACACAACTAGCTCAGCTAATGAAAAACCAAATAGAGGGTACATAATATACTTTGTCAGAAAATGCAATTTTCATAACCAATCCTTTCCATTGCCCTGCTGCTTGTGTGCTGCAAATAGAATAGAAAAACAAATCAGATGAAATATGGAAAACTAGACGTGGAAATTGAGTCCAAAGTGGGTCAGGTATAGAAACGACTGGCAATTTAATAAAGCCTCCCTCAATCTAGGAAGGGGTAAATAACTCTTGCTTTATTGTTATTATGATGCAATGACAGACAGACAGACACAAGGCAATATGGCCAATATTTGTCAGGAATCTTTCGATATGTAGCAAGGCATGTACTCTCTCTCTCTCTCTCTCTCTCTTTTTCTTCCTCCTCTCTCCCTTTCCCCCTGATGAAGGCCTCTCACAAAGTGCACAGAGAGTCAATGGCACACGAGTGCAGTGTGCTAACCTGACAAGCCAATCAGAATGCTTGTTTGGTCAAGGTCAAAGCTTAACGGCCCTGCCCACTCCAAGCTCCAAACCATCCTCCCTTTCACTCCTTCTCTCTCTTTCCATCTTTATATATTATCTATTTCTTGCTGTGTTTCTCCTCTCTCTCTCTCTCTCTCTCTTCCTCTTTCACATCTTTATGTTATCCCCATCTTGCTCGCTTTCTTCTCTACCTCTCTCTCTCTATCACACACGCACATGCAGGGCCGATTCTTTTCTTTCTCGGAAAGCACGGCACAACAACCGTGCTTTTTCAGCAATGTGCGTAACTTGTTTGACACCATGGCTAATATGTACATGATAAAAGGCAAGCAGAGAGAGACAGACAGACAGAAAGATGAAGGGGGGGGGGGGGAGACAGAAAGACAGAGAGAGAGAGAGAGAGAGAGACAGGGAGAGGGGAAAGGGATGAGAGAGAGAGAGAGAGAGACAAAGAAAGGCAGAGAGGGGATGAGAGAGGGGAGACAGAAAGAGAACAGAGAAACACAAAGAAAAAATAGAGAGAGAGAGAGAGAGAGAGAGAGAGGAAGGAAGGGGGAGGAGGGGGAAATAGGGAGAAGTCTTTTTGTTTGTCAGAGTTTGTGCGGCCAAGCTTGCATTCATCCATGCATGCAAAATAGCAGGCGCAGAAAACCGCACGAACCCAGCAAGCTTCAGGTCAGCGGTTTCCAACTCACAATTGACACAAATAATTTGCCGGGCTACGACACAAATGCAATTTCACACAATATAGGAGAGAAATACATGTTGTCATGGCAATATCTCTTATCCATGACAGGCACTTTCTCATGTTAATTACTCCTCTATCTTTTCCACTCGCAATACGACACTAACATAATAGCAAGCTACAGATAACTATCCACAACCATCAGAGAGATAGGGGGAAAGATTCAACCAGCACCGCGGCAGTATATAATCAGCCAAACAAACACCCACTTCCGCGTGCAATCGTGGGAGACACTCTTCGCTTTCCTATCCCCTAGATTAACACTCCAAAAGCCCTGTTATTTAGCAAATAATCAAATTTTGACTCATACACGCAGGTGCATCTTTAGATTCGAATTGGCATTAGATCCGACCACAGGACATTTCAGTAATACAATATATTCAACTCTTTATTTGATCATCCATTTCCCGCGGAGCACTCCCTCTGCCTGCCTATAATGACATGTATTGATGAAAACTCCTCTCTTGCTCGTGTATGAGTAAAAGGCAGCCTCTACCCTCTGACGCTATAGGCATGGTTGTGTCATATTGGAATACAGCTTGGCTTTGTTTGGAAAATCATTTGAGAATTGAATATTATGAGTTCTCAATTATTATATTTTTAATGAATATTTAAAACCTCCTGACGGTAGTATCATCTGTACAGTAAAAATGAGATGGAAGCCAAGTAAAGCATTAAAACGTAAAATATGCCTTGCTGATGGCTTTATTTTGCAAGACCATGTTGGCATTTTGGAAGATTCTTTTGTACTGGGGTATGGAAATGAATTGATTCTATGGTTATCGTTGTAATAGCTAAGATGACTCCATGGTGCAAATGAACTGAAACAGGTAGAAAAATATGAAAGAGAGAGCGAGGGATAGTAAAGAAAAAGCAGTAGGTCCATAAAAGCCCCGGATAATGAACTTGTACATACTGCTCAAGGTTAATTAAAGGAAATCATTGTGTGCCCAGCAGAAAAATACAAATGCTATCAATGTTTTTCTTCATTTTTCTTATTTTCAAACTGAAATGACTAAAAAATAATGTAGAAAAAACTGCTGGCAAGTTGTACAATGTGTGGACTAAAATGTGAAGGGTGGAGGGAGTCTGAGAAAGGTCGCAACTGCAAAAAAAAAAAAAAATCTTTTGAAAAACGTACCTCTGCTGACTCTGTATCTATTCACATATTTCATGTTTCATGTGAATAAATCGCAAAGAAACAAATACACATCACTGCATATTTCATTCCATTAATAACTGCAAACTGTGATTAAACTATTGTGGCATTTCGTACTATACATATTTCTGAGCACGGGTAGATGCACACAATTTTTTTGCATGACGTAGTATAAAAGTGCTTTCACGTTTTATGGAAGCGCTTAGTATACCAGTGAGACGATTTCCCCACAAGAAACACAACCCTCTAGCCGCAAGCCTAGCTTCCCCTATTTACACGGTAAGAGCTCCCAATTCGGATCGATGCAGTCATAATTTTGACCCCCGTAACAGCAATTGACAAATTGGCAATATTTCACTCTGGGGAGTTCATCCGATCAGAGGCATAGCTTGTTGTGCCATTCGAGCGGCCAGCCAGCGCAGGGAGCCGGAGTAAAAACGGGGGGTTTGGTGTCTGCGCTGGAATCGAGGAAGACGACGGCGAATCCGACCAACCTCATCAGAGTAATTGCGCTTCATGTTTCATCGCTATGTCAACTTTCCATACTCAGAGAATTACTCCCAGAGCTACACGAAACATAGCTCCATTCAACTTCTATTCCTATCTTATTCCCACGTGCCCTCATCTTTATCTCATCCAACCTTTTCTTCTTCTTCTATCCTCCATTTTCTTTCTTCTTCAATCTCCACCTTGCACTTTTTCCCCTCATCTTATTTCCTCTTTAACTTGCATCTCCTTTTCCTTTTTCTAGAGTGAATAAGAAAGTGCAGGCATTCTGCGTGAACTAATTCAGAATCCTTGCCGTTGGGACTCGTACAGGCAGCTGTTTAATTCACAAACCACTTTCCCCTCAACTCCTTGTTTCTTAGAGCTCAGAGTGAGAAGAAGGTGATGATGATGATGATGTAGATGATAGAGAGAAGGAAAGCAGAGGACTACATTCATGCCATCATCATGAACAGCTATCCAAAGAATAACAAAAAGCACACTTTCTCACAGGGGTCAGAAACCAGCGTTTTACACATCTACTTGCAGTATTCTACAAAAATAATTGAGAAGCGAGTCTTACGCCCATCAATGAAATGTTTTATCGACTAAACTTGTCACACTTATTGATTAATTAATATTACAAATCCTTGACATCCAATGTAAGTCACACTGAACGTTACTTTCCAAGAAATTGTGAACAAAGCGATGATTGATTTCAGAAAGGGCAAGTAGCATGGAATGAGGAATAACCCAAGCATCGAATATCAATTTACACAATCTGCAAGGCAAATTTTTTTCTGTAAGGAGTTCTGGTTGTAAACCAGGATGTCATTTGGGATATTCTGTATAGCTACTCCACACAGGTCTCGCCATTGGGGCAGGGATAACAGAACAACACTGCATGTACACTGCAAAAAAGGCATTCCCCTCACCTATTCCTAAGGTAAATAAAGACCGGCAGAAATGACACCTTATTTTCAGAGTTCCCTTGACCTTGTTCCCAGTCAAGTAAGAAATACCCCGAGGGGTTATGAATGCCACGCTCGAATTCGCCCACACAAACACCGCCCTCTGCTATCACAACATTGCACAAACAAGCCTATGTCTAACAAGGGCAAATTCATGAATATCTTTAGTTACAACACGGTGTAGTTTTGCTACGTGTAATACATGTTTTGTTAGTTACCTTGCAAGTAATAGAATAGAGACTCTAACCTGAGATTTTGAAAATTCAAGCTTTCATAATTTCTCTCTATATGATTATAATTCACTAGGCGAACAGAGTATGGACTCAAATATCTAAGATCATATCATGATTGATGCATTTGCCCTGAATTTGGTAGGAGACCACACACTGGAAGTAATACTTCCTGTGTCTTCTAAAGTATCTTCACGATAATCAAAGACTAGCATTGGGGAAATGGATAAGAGTATCATATTGTAATTTCTAATTTGATTTTATCGAAAGCTTTGACTGGCAAATGAAGTTATATCTTATAAGGTTTGTCTAATAGGATTAAGGATGCAAACTCTCTCTGCTTGATTTTATTAGATTATTTGCAAGGGAAGATGCAAGGTAGCATGTATACTTTTGTTAGAATGTGTGGCCAATTAACAACATGAAGATGTAGCAACATATATGACTTCATGCACACACAAAAAGATATATGTGGGACCAATCCCTTTCTCAAAATACACAGCTCATTCCCACCACTTCTCAAAAAGCACATTTCAGTGTATGTCCTTTGTTAGATAGCTTGACAGACACGCAACCAACGTAGGGATTATTTCTTTCCCCCATCTCATATCTTTCTCAATAAATGGAAGCTTTTTTTTGTCCCTCTTTTATCCAAGGTCAAGTCCAACTTTTATGCAAAACCACAATGCAGGCATAGACGGAGATAGATCGCGGAACAACCGTATGCATAATGTACAGCTCCGTGGGGAGCTCAGCTAGGCAGAAGCCATCATGTCACTCTCACTCGACCCAACCCTTTTGTCTCTCTTCAACAATCCATCTTATCTACCTCTATCAAGATCGACCCCTCCCCCATTCTCCCCCTTCCCCCCTTATCGTTTATCACCTAATTTCTCCATGTTTTCAATCAGCTAATGTGCGTGTATCATTTTAATATCTTCCATCTATTCATCTTTTAAGGGCTTTCAAGTTTCAAATCATCAATATTACTCAGCGAACATCTTCTTAACAAAGTACTGCATAATGCTGAATCCACTTATGTGGATAGGAAAACAAAAATAAATGGGAAAACGAAAATAAGCACATCATTTCATGAAAAAAATAGTGCTTCTTTCGTAACTTGTATATTTGCAGTTCAATGTGGAATTAATCTTTATTGAAATTACTGGGAGATATATCTAATTAGATCTGCACTGAACTGATCAGGCATAAAATAATTGTGTATAGCTTTGATATGTATTCACTGAATTTCCTGCTTAAAACGGCATTAAAAGTTAATCTTCTCTACAAATAACTGCTGTGGTAGGATAATCATACTCCGTTGTATAATTCATTTCATTTCTTTTACACAAATCCCCCCAGCACATACACAATCAATTCATGCATGAGACTTTATGTGCCATAAGCAATTTGGAAAATTACTACCTCTGAGAGTACAACAAAAGCATCATTTGAACAGTTTTATTGGAGGAAAAAAACCAAGTATGATAATAGACATGGTTATTTGGCCAAACCTATCAGGATTTAAAGGGAATATTGAGTTAATACGAGCAGAGAAAATTACTTCTGAGCAAAAGACATTTGTTGCAGATTAATGATTGATCATGAAGTATGTCAAGGGGAATTCCATTAAAAATCATTAAGCATTTAACAATTGAAAATGACCATGAGAATATAAATGTATTCATTTCTTGTGTGCTACTGTATGTAACATGATTTCAATACCATGCCTGACAAGCAACATTCTTTGGTGCAAGACATAATGCAATACGTGTACAGATAAATTGCTGCGATCAAACTATCAAACATATCTCATAATCTTTGATCTTGATATCGCCCTTGATCTTCCCATGATGGCATAGCGGGAAATGATTAGCTTGACATTGACCTCTGACCTTGTTTTCATAACGACTGTGGAGGAAAACACATGTGCGTCGTCGTCGTTCGTGGTAAACGAGATGCACATGTTATACACACCGCTTCCTTGTCAGCCCACAGAAAGACCCCATCTAACCAATCAAAATAAATACAGTGCAATTCAGCTCCCCGGTCCCATATTGCAGGCATATTGAATACTTCTGGTTCAGAAATGAGACCGGATATATATTTGGATTTCTTGAGCTCATCTCAACGGGATATATTCTGCCAGGAATTCAGAAGCAGGGCGGCCATTTTGGATTCTATCGAGTGTGTTACCAGAACAGAGAGGGGAAGGGATTCAACTTTTTAAGCCAACATGTTTCTGCTTTATAAACAAAGAAAGGGTGATTTATTTCATTTACTCAATGACTGGACAAGTTATAAATACTTTATGCACCATCAAGAGGGTTTTAAATAGAAATAATACAGAAGCAATAAGAAAAGGAGGAGGATTATTGCATCATAAAGCATCTCTGTGTCACATCCATCTTTCATTCTTACGACAATATTTCTCTAATTTTTATTTCATTTCTCTCTATTGAGCATCACTTTTCTCTCTCATCTCCAAAATGCCATGAAAAATAAAACCGAAGAATGAAGACCGCTCGCTTCCCCGGATATGATTGAGACAGGGCTTGGTGAAATTCAATAAAGATAGCACTAAATATGTCCCTTAATCACATCATCTGTCCATCAAATAAGAAATTTGTTCTTATTACTGTCACCCCCAACCATACGGATGAAGATGACAGCCGCATACCTCAAAAACATGTCATGGTAACCGTGGAAACTCAAGTTTCTCGGTAATGTTCTCGGGATGACCTCTGACCTACAGCATGTTGCTCGGATTGTGTTCAATAGCATATAATTGGGCTTGGGTTACTACCCGGAAGGGAGGCCTACAATGTTCTCTCTAGTCCCACATAGTAACATTTCTGTAGGGTCTGACACCGTATCCTTGTATATAGCTAACATACTGCATTAATTTTGCTACCCACGGACAGAATCAATTTGGTGCTACTGGGCACGCGCACTTTGCCGGGTATCGCATTACCTGGGACAAACACACATATTTGCTCACTTCAAATATGAAAAAAAGAGGCCCCGTTGGAGTATCCGTTGCAGCCAAAGAGGAAATATTCCACTCACGTGATGAGGAGTATGGGCCTCAATATGGGAGAACAACAAATGCTCTCAAAGGATCTGCACCAAAAGACCCCTCCCTCCTCCCATGCATCTCTCTCTCTTTTCCAGCACAAAATATTATTTGTGAATTATTTCCTGGCTGTCATGAGTCCCACGTAATTCTTTTGACGTAAGTGTCAAATTCAGTTCCAACCCACAATTCACTTGGGCTAATTCACCTAACCACGCCTATCAATATTCTTGTATTTTAGGGTTTTTACGGTATGTTTCTGAGGTAGGAGGAGTGGGGAAAGGTTGTGATCTCATGATCACTAATGTGAGAAACAGCTTGTGGCACATTCAATCAACATACATCAAACAAACTCACGCAACAGGGGGCCCCGGCTCAATCCATGCTACCATGTTTCTGCCATCACTGCACCCAATTGCAGCAAATTACAACGCACCTCATTTACATTCTCAACCCAGATATTTCTCTCATCAGTCGACCATATGTCGTTCAAAATGCCTGCCCTCAATCGGCTACAACTAGTAGGATGCATCACCCGTCCCCAAAAGCTAAGGATGGTCTCTGAACGCTAGCAAAGTAATATTGGTTATTTCTAAAGCCCCCTAAAATGAGGCGAGGACTGGGGTAACGGATTCATGAAATCTGAAGAATCATTCATGTTATTTGCCTTCCATCTTGGCGCAGATATTTGTCTATTCTGGGGTATACCTTGGAGAACAGGTAACATTTTCACAGGAAGGTTAGATTACCATGATAAAGTGCAGCGACACGGCCCAACATACAACTGCCATGCATTTCACATCACGCTCGCATTATGATGCGAATACAAAAGGTAGATAGAGACGGGGGGAATGTTGAATAGCTGCAGCGCAGTATAGGTGTATCTCCTACGACGACCCATCTTTCGCTTTATTACATTAGCTTCCAAACTTTTTACCATACCCTGACCTTTCTAGGCGGGTTCCATCTAGGTTAAATAATCCTCTCTCATTTTCTGACTAATTCTTTAATGTCTTCCATGACCCGCGTTCCGTTAAAAGCCAAGATAAAACATTTTGCCGGCTTGCAGATATTTGTAGAGTCGCCAAAGCTAATAGAACTGTCTTGAAGACTCTTGAACGATAATCCTCTTACACGGAAGGCTATCTGACTCTACATCGTTGCTCAAGTTAAGTTGACAGTGTTTTCTTAGCGATGCTTTTGAAAATGTCGCTGAAATGAGCACATCACCTTTGATATGGAGTTGGGGGAGTGCATGAAGGAATTCAATGTTTAAACGTCAAATGTCACTGCTTGTTATGAGGGAGTGTCTGTGTGAGCAGACATGGCAAACATTGCGAGCTTATATTGTTTATCCCAATGTGACCTGCTCTAAAAGAGATTTCAGATGGATAAGAAAGAGCACGGCATGGATGGAAAGAAATGAAGAAATAAGAAGAAGGAGTATAGTGGAAGTCTAAGAAGACGCAATAGCGGAGAACAAAACAAAACAGAAATGATAGATATTGAACCAAGCACAAAAATATGACGTAAAATGGTCAAAAGATTTGCAATCTATTTGAATAATGCATTGAGAATCAATCAAGAAATGTCAGGCAAAGTATTCTATTTTCAGAACGACAAGCAAAGGAAAAACAATAGAAGATTGAAGCTCAAAGGACAGATGAAGGAACCTGAACTAGCAGGAAATAGATACAGATCTCAAGAAATTGATATTGACCAAGATGGACAAAGATAAAAGAAAGGCTCTAGATAATATCAAATCGTTTCCATCTCTGACAAAGGGATGCTGCCTAAAAGATCTGAGATAGAGAGAGAGATAGTGAAGCGCATTTCTATACTATACTCTATGGTAATATGCCAATTTAAACACCATTCACTCACTGCAACATATTGAGAGGTCAGCATTGTCTATTGATATTCCCTTCTCCTTATTCACAAACAAACTCTCATACACAAGCTTTTATTTGCTCTCTTTTGAATGCCAATTAGCTGGGTTTTCTCTGAAGTCTTCAAACATATTCCTCCTATTCTGAGTACTGGTAGATCTTGAGGGAAGTATATGGCCTGTTATCCAACATTGGTCTGGCGTAAGCTTCAGGAGAGTGATTTTGTAGTTATCATTTTCATTGTTATTTGGCATTGCCCACTAAATCTAATTAGGGTTATTAGAAGGCCTAAAGGATGTGCTAGCAGTAGTTGTGAATGTTCCTGGAACATAATTTTATGTTTTTTGTAAATTTATACAAATGATCGATACAGGTTTTAGAAAGGGTTGATGAATAAAACTATAATCTCTTCTGACCTGCAATCTCAATCTCTAATCATTGCTAGATTTAGCGGAGAATGCCAAATCACCAATAATGATGATGATAATGATAACTACAAAATCACTGTCCTAAAGTCCTGAAGCTTATGCAAAAACAATGTTGGATAACAGTGTTACCAAAAATTTATGCTAATGACTCCTCAGCAACATTTCAGGAGACCATTCATATAGTTGTAGTAAATGTTTTCAGTAATATAAGACCGGTCCTTTATTTTTTTTTATAACGATTTAAAGGATATAATTGACTCACCTGTTATGAGACCACGAGTAGAGATTGGTGGAGAAAAGGTGGACGTAAGAAGAACACATGAAAAAGAAAAGAAGAAATAAAAAGAAAATTGTTAGATCATCACAATTAACATCTAAAATAGAAATTATAATTGGTGTTTTAAAGATATGACATATTTAACGCTGGGTTTACATACGCACTGTAAAACTTTTATAAACAAATCTTTTCAACAGGCTATTATTTTTTTTACAGCAAGAAAATATATAATTTAAAAATTAAAAGGGTTGATTAAGACAGATTGTAGAAATCATTTGCAGCATTGGTTGAATATTAACACTAGAAAAGTATGCATACTTTAACGGATGTCCCCTGTCCAATATACGCGGTAATAACAAATTTTAAAAAATACAATAAATAAATATAAGGAGAAACAGTAAAGATGTAAATGTGAAATTGCACTACATCTTACACTGATTTCCTATGTCATTATACAAATATATTATTAATCAATCCAGTAATAGAAATAATAATAGTAATAACATTAATGGAGTACATATGCTCTTTTTCCTGTGGATAGAAAAAGGTCTGAATATCACCTGTACTACAGTACAGGTATTTCTGGTCATGAGTGTCAAAAGAGAAACTCGTGCTACAAATCAGTATAATCAAATTTCCCCTAAGGACATGGTATTCAACCACACAAAGTGCAATCTATCAAGACGATGATATCCAAAAGAATTAGAATAAGAAAAGGAGAATAAAATAGGATGGAAAAGATGATCACTCTGACTAAGCAATCTTCGCGATCCATCGCTACGGGCAAGGCGGGCAAGTGATACACTTTATTATTTACTACATCGGTTAGCCGTCCAACGGGTCATGCCGGTTGAATGGAAAATTTCATTAATAGTAACAGAATTCCCGGAGCAAGAGAAGATCGTGATTGACGGGCGTCTTCTCATTGAGGCTGCCGCAAATACCCCTCCCCCCCCCCCCCCCCTGCCACTTTCATCTTTTTGCATCGGAACTGATTATTTTTCAGTCGGTTTAGCCCAGGGAGATGCGCGCCACACACTCCTTCTTTCCGTTCCTTTCCTCTCTTTTATTTTTTTCTTTGGGTGGCGGTGATGGCATCCCTTGCAGGCCGACCGTGTCCGTGTTTGACTAGGTGATGCTTCTTCTTGATGCCACTTGAAAAGAAACCCAGATTGGTTTGAAGCTCACCTGTACGCTTGGTCTACACTTGCAGACTCATTCATTCTTTCTTCTCTCATTCATCTTCCCCTTAAGAATCTAGTAACCTTTTAGGGAAATGAGTTTTGAAAAGAATTATATATCTATAGCTCTTCCCAGATCCAATTTTGACCTATACTTTGGTGTTTTGATTGCGAGAATCAGCACAGTACAAAAATGATTTTAATCCACTAAACTTAATTTTGATAATCCAAGTACAATCAGTCCACAATGAATAGATAATAGATTTTTAAGGGGCTTGTTTCAAAGATGTTTTCTTTATAATCATCTGTTGGTTTGTTTGAAGGTATTTTTTGCATATAATCGCATACATTGTTACTCTATGTCTTTCTAATAAAAAGCGAAATCCATGATTTTTACGCTATTCAGGATTAAATGCTGACTACCGGTAAGCAGAAAATGCAGTTCAGAAGGTATCTCTAGCTACACAGCATACAAATATACTAACAACTGCCAGATCATGCAAGCTCTTTGGCAAAGAGAATCTTCAATATTCTGGCAAAAGGTCAGCAATGATTTATAAAAGATATCAAGTACTGATGCAGAATCGTCATGCCCAAATGTATGTTTGGAGCAAGAAGGGCATTAATCACATATACTGTAACACAGAGTTAAAGCTCTTCTTGTTTTGAACAGACAATAAGGGCGTGTCATATGCGCAATCAAATCCAACCCCCTAAATGGGTCTGAACGAGAAGACTAACTCATACAGGTGTGTCATAAGGACGGGTCCCCATCCTTTGCCATTATGAGGTCACCCCTATCACTCACACAGATAGAAAGGAGTCCCGCTAGAGACCACAACCATCGCCATCATTGACCTAGAATTTAGTCAGCTGCAGGAATCCTTTCTCTTCTTTCTCTTCTTCTCTTCTTTTCTTCCATCCTCCTCCCCATGATCATGTTCGTAGAAGGGATGCTTTCTTCATCTCCTAAATGACTGATCGTCGACTCCACAGTGTGTATTATTGTGAGTAATGCTACCACTCCACAAACGAGGAGCATTCCTTTACTAAATTGAGAATGGGAGATTTCAACATCTATCCAGGTATTTGTTTTACAGGTCCCACCAAAGATTTAGCTCAAGAAAATGTTCATGTTTTGAAAAGTGCCACAACACAAAGAAAGAATTCTATTACTGAATTGAGACAGAATCACCCGATTCCCCTTAGGCAATCGGTTGAAATTCCCAAAAATGTCAGATGTCAAAGAATGAATATCTATATTCTCCAAACAATGAAAATTGAAAGACAGAATCTAATTACAAAAAGAAATAGTGTAATTGTAATATCGTAATAACAGGAATTTATATATACAAGTGTAATCTGCAATGTCAAATTCAATTCAATTTTGTTTTTGCATTCAATAAGTTTAGACATTCAGGTGAGAAAATGGAGGGAAATATATCAATGTAAAAGAAACGACCAAGAACAGAAAGCAATTGAGGAGAGCTTTTGAGGAGAGCTTGTGAGGAGAAGGAATAAAATAAGATTGATCACAAAGCCTAGTTAAATCCTTAATGATGTAATTAGAAATGAGGAGCTCTTCCAGATGAGAGAACACTAAATAGATAATCCCACCTGATCTAGTAGTCAGAAACGGGTCGTAAACTAATGCAGTTGTACTACATAAAAGAGGCTGGGTGAACTCCTTGCCAGGGAGCAAGTCAAATGGAAATCTTAATATGAAAAGGTCACTTCATATCTCCAAATCTAAACATCTATATTTGCAGTATTTCCGTTCCGTTCACCTAATTGCTCACTTGATATCGCCAATAATACTAGGAGTGACGTACGCTGAGGATGGCTTATCATATTTCACTCTCGTTTCTCTGCAAATAAATCAATTTTCCTGTCCGTGCTGAGAGATTACTCGCCCAAGCCCGGATCGCCTTTTCAGCAAGTCACTCCACTTGACTCTAATACAGAGCCAATATTACCCATTCCTTTATGCATGACAGCATACAGCTCTTTTAACAAGTGATATTTCTTGACTACTCGACACGATAATCATATTAAAGCATGTGTAGCAGCGACTGCTTCTAAAACCGCTAATGCTCGAAATAGAATTATCGTCAAATGAGAAGGAGAAATGAACGTGATATATAACAGGTGTATCGAATTACCATGTTCAAAGCGCAAGTAGAGCTATTTCACGTTCATCTAACGTGAGTTACGTGACAATGGTTTGGTAGGAGTAAAAAGTCGTACAAATTGCCTTAGGCCATTAAAAAAAATATACATGTTTAGCGTCCCCGCCCGCTTCCTTTTTGGGGGCCGCCTTTTTTTTTTGGAAATTAAAAAAAAAAAACACAAAAAACACTGCTAAAATGGATCTATTTCTGATTTAAAAAAAAATAAATAAAATTGTCGGCGGCCATCTTGAAAAATAGCCCGACTGTCAGGGAAAACGTACCGAGCGGCCATTTTGAAATAAAAAATAAAAAATAAAAAGGGCCTCCCCTCCTCCTTCCTATTTTTTGAAAAAACAGGACGCTAAA
Source organism: Strongylocentrotus droebachiensis (assembly GCA_035222895.1). Classification (NCBI taxonomy): domain Eukaryota; kingdom Metazoa; phylum Echinodermata; class Echinoidea; order Camarodonta; family Strongylocentrotidae; genus Strongylocentrotus; species Strongylocentrotus droebachiensis. The sequence goes on from JAVYIG010003943.1 coordinate 18,249, forward strand.
CATGTTTTTTAATTTTTTATTTGGCCTTATAGCTTTTACATGAAACTTGGGTATGACGCACATCGAAACAAAGGCTTGTGTATGCTTCACGTTTAGCTCATTTACCGAATGTATCAAGCACATACCCACCTCGAATGCTGAGGGCGAAGTGAGAGGGAATGCAACATGATTGGGGTTAGAAAAGCTTGCCCATAACCAGTCGTCTCCCCTTCCCTCTTACAGGACGACCAAATCTCCCTTCTAATTAATACATTGTGATGCCCCAAACCACAACATGTACACTGAAACAAAAACAGGGACCACTTCTATAGCCCTTAACAAAACCTGTTACCATGATTGCGCTGAAATTTGAGAACCCAAGTGGCTGCCAGGTCGGTCGTGTGTTCCATAACGATCCCTACCCCCCCCCCCCCCCACCACCCCTCCGCAAGGGAACATGCTAGCCGTGAACTGCGTCAGGTATGGCCAGATTGGACTTGTTAACATTTGTATCACCTGTACGCTTTCAGAGGGGGTTTCGGTTCGTAACGTGATCCACGTTCGGGGCCGTGTTACTCATCCCAATAACTTGGCCATGGCATAGATTATCGGCCTCTTCAGACTGGAGAGCGAATGCGTAGGCAATTCGTATAACAAATAACAGAACGTTGTTTAAAGATCACAATGAAAAAAAAATTGGAATAAAGAAACACTGTATGAAGATGCGTTGTATAAAGAAATTAACTTGGGGAAGGTCAGCTTAAAAGTTTTTTAAGGACTATTAAATGCCCTAGTTCTCAACAGGAAAATGCAAGATGGCAGCATGGCATCTAGCTTGATAATTATATCAGGCCGTACTCACAGTGAACCCCGCCCAATCATACCATTTTCCTATGAAATGATGACTTTCACACTAGATGTAAACCCCAATTCTTTACTTATTTTTAAAAACAATATTTATATGTCCATTTCAATAATGACTAAATGACATCTCAGTAAATCATTTTGTGGGGATTCAATTCACGATATTTCATTAAATTACATTCACACTTAAAGAAGAAACTGATTGTACAGCCATACAAAGAATTTTGCTAGTGTGAATGGGAGGCCAAGATGGGACACTCAAGCTTTGCTCAGTCTAACAAGTGCACCATTCAAACCACAGGGACATGCCTTCGTCAAATTAATCATTTCCTATGAGCATTTGTAGAGGTTCTATTTCCCCCACATCCATGCAAATTTCAAATACATGGTTTTTGTTTATAATTCAATGACCAAAAAAACATTGCAAAACCCTTTGATACATTACCTGGACAAAACTCATTTAAAAATATGGGGATTTTTTTCTTTCCTGTACTCCATAAAAATCTTTCTAAAACAAGATTTTTTGATAATCTAATATATTTAAGACCCCTCAACGGACAATACCAATCTAAAATAATTGCTCCCAGTTCGACTTTGGAAACCTGCCGTTTTCTAATTGGGTCACCATTGCATATTTATCCAAGAACAAATCTACATAATCTCTCAGAAATGATAATTGAGACCTTTAACCAATTGCTCCATTTGTGCAGGTATAGGCATGAGGTAGACATAATGGCAACTTAATTTTTTGCCTTGCGGCAAATCCTCTACCTTATTTGCAGTTTAATGACAAATGAAAAAGCATCAATAGATGTTCTCCGTTGATCCCTAAATCTTCTGTAAAGCCACTCCAGCTTTAAGCTTGGAGACTACAAAAGAGATGACGTCTTGGAGAAAGAGAATGAGGAAGAGAGACAGAGACAGAGACAGACAGAAAGAGAATTAGAATGACTGAGTTAGTGTTTGTGAGAGAGAAAGAGAGAGGGTGGGGAAGGGGAAGTAAATAAATGAAAGGGAAGCAAAAACCAGGACAGAGAGAGAAGCAGTGAGATAGAGAGCGAGACTGGGAGGTTGAGGTAGATATAAGAACAAAGTGAGACAGAGACAAGAAAGAGACAACATGAAAAGGAGATGATGAAGACTGGGAGATTTAAAGAAAGAGAAGAGATAAAGAGAGAGGAGGGGAAGAAAGGGGAAGAGTGAAGGAATATAGAGGTTGGTAGAGGAGCGAGAAGTAGAGAAAGGGAGAAGGAAGGGACAGAGAAAGAGATAAAGAATGAGATAATGAAAGAGAGAGAGAGAGGGAGAGAGAGAGAGAGAGAGAGAGATAATGAAAGAGAAAAAAGGGAGAGAGAGAGAGAGAGAGGGGGGGGGGGGGAGTTGCATGGGAGCATTTTTGTTTGAGAATGAGTTGATAAATGGATCAGAGATTCTTGAGGGCTCTTGAATGAAGGATGAAGGGGGATGATGGTTAATTATTCATGGGCTAATGCTGTGGAAGATCCTTTTACAGCTGTGTGCAAACTGGGAATCACTTAAAGGGATACAGCTAGGCAGCACCTTACAAGCACCCATAGCAACACACTCCCGCCCGGGCCAGACTGACAGTATTAGTCATAATACCCCTGTTACAGGGCGAGAGAGTGCAGTACAGGACAGCATCTCAAGGATTTGGAAGGTAAGTCCCCATCCAGATATTACGACTGGCAACTCAAAGACCCAAAGTCTGCAGATGACGATTCATAATCATATCCTACAACCCAATTTATTCACCTGGATTATCAGGTCTGAAAGGTTGAATTGTCCACTCATGATTGATAGAAATATCGCCAGGAGAGATAGAAATATCGCTAGGAGAGATAGAAATATCTTCCATGATTGCTCTTTCAAAGATGGCCAAGAAATGATGTAATGGAGGTTGGTGATGCTTTTAAGAGGAGGCATTAATCACCCTGGACTTTATTGCTTTATGAACCAATAAATTAGTATCCCTGGGACTCTGTCCATCTGTCCGCTCGAGCCCTGAGCAATACCTCGTTCGTTCGTTGATCTACACCTGCAATTACCCTCTCTGATTTTCACTCAAATTTATGCACAGGTTTTCATTGCTTTAATACCGCTGACATCTTCAACAAAGGCGCATCAGTTCAATCCAAAATTATGCAAGGCTTTTCATTTATTCAAGATTCACTCAGTTTATGAAAGTACATCAGTTGAACTAAATTGGGCAGATTTCTTTTGTCTTCATTGGTTTTTTATCATTGATGTCTCAATTCAAAGAGACTTCTGTATATTGGAGCTCTCAAAATTAGGCACGGTATTTAATGTTTATATATCATTCCCACGATCAATGGAAGTACATGTATATCAGTTAACAAAGCCTATTAAATAACAAGTAAAGTCATAAAGAGGCAATTAGCATTTCCAACTCACAATTTGGTAATTGTTGTTGATATGACATTGATAAATCATTAAACCGATGTTAAGCTATTCAAGAACATCCTTGAAGACACTATCAAAACTCTTAATACCAGCTTAGCATCAATAAAGTATTCATGTTCTGAATACCTATATAAAGCTACAAGTAATGATACAATCCTTGAACAGGATGACTAATCATTTGAATGACAATATTTTTGTTGTGAAAAAGATTCACAAGACACAGCTCACAATCCCATCTAACATTGAAGGATATTTGTTTAGTTTTCAGCTCAGGCTGTTGAGGATTTGGCATGTATCATTTAAATGGTCTATTATGTGTAGGTGTCATGTCATCTTCCAGCTCATACCTACGCCTCTATCTATCCCACCACAAAGCATCCTTGAGCCGCTGCGGAACGCTTAGCGGAGGATCTCTGGTGTTAATTGAGCTAACCATCTTAATTGATTACGCATTAATTGGATCATTCTTTAACACCGGTCATCTAGTGGTCATCTAGTGGGCATTCGTGGAGCCAAGTGACATCCTTATGCAACCTAGAAACAAGCGCAGCACAACAGAAATGGCAGTGAAAAAAATACACGGGGGCTCAGGGCGAATTTGCCTCCGAAATGCCCAAAAGAGCCCCGAAAATCAGAAAAGAGCCCCAGTTAATTCGCACAGAGTTCAATGCAAAACAAATTTTAGAGTATTATTTTTATGCAGGCGAGCTTGAAAAGAAGCCCCCCCCCCAAAATTTTTTTTTTTTTCCCCGAGAAATGGGGTACCCGCCATGTTGTCCAGTTAAGACGTTCTTAGTGGTAACCTTCCTATAGAGGCCACCTGTCTATAGTGGCCACTAAGGATGCAGTGTGATATAGCCTTTTTGATAGGACTCCATCACTGTGTACAGTAAAATGACATGAAATATATCACGCAATACTCTCATGATCAGTAGCAACGTTTTTGCCTGTGAGGGGGTGGGGTGGTTTGAATACAGTAGCAATGGAAGGGGGTGGGGGAGGTCAATGATCAATACAATGTAGGCAGGAATGGCAAATGAGAGTGCAGGACGGGGGGGGGGGGGGGGGGGGGGGTAAGGGAGAGCTGAGGTGTGATAAAACCCTCTGTGATGCCCCAACAGAATGACCATCAATTACATCGGTCTATTGATGCAGAAGCAGGCAGGTGATAGCATCATTTTGCTCAGTGGCATAATAAGAAGAAGTGAAATATAGGAGTATCAGCGGTATCATCGTTAGGCTGTGATGGTGCTTCACGAGAGCTTCGCTGGGAAACACCATATTGGATTGTAACCAAATTTGTCAGTGTGCAATGGTCTTGCTTAATTATATTGGAGCAAGCAAGTACTTTATACAGATTGCAACCCGATTATGCCATCACGCCATCCAGGGAGGGAGCAATCAAGAAGAGACGTATTGAAAATGTGGATGGATTTAAGTATTCAATTACCACAATTTTAAGCTATCTATATACACAGAGGTTGCCCAACTCTTCTAGTTGCTTACTTACAAGCATACACATGCTTTCTTAGCGATCAGCTAAAACAAACAAACAAACAAACAAACTTGGGTATAGCCAGACACAATATGGCATGCGTTGCTTTGTTGGGCAAGCATATAACAAAGAGACACGCCCCATGTTGCATCAAACTGAAACTCGAGTCGGCCAAACTAACTCTAAGCATAGTTAATGATGACAGTTTAAAACTCAACCATTTCAACACTTCAGCAGTTCGAGCAGAGGGATCTAGGTTAAAAGCTTTAATAATCAAAAGTTTTCGATGTATTTCACCCATCTGCTCATATTTCATGTGAAAATCATATTTTAAGAATAAATGTGGGAGTGTGAAATACCTTTGGGGTATGCCTCTAATCTAAAATGTCATATCTAAATCCCATTTTACTCTTAGTAATCATGTCATTCAAGACTAAGCTGCCATTTGGGTGGTCGGAAAACTCTGAATCGCGGCCCCTGGATCGATCGTTCACACATACGTCAGCTCATTGCAACCTCCCAGCTTCTCCCCGCTCACATCTTGCATCACAGAATTGATGATTAGCGTTTCATCACCATGATAATTGTACTCCAATTACATCGCGATACCGTTATATCATCAAACCGTGAAGAGTTTTGAAGTATGTCTTTTGACACTTGCGCTATTTTGGATGAAAAGTTAACACATCGTGCGCTCCATGAATGAATCTCTAAATTTTGAATTCTTGGAGCTGCAAAAGGTGCCATTTCATGAGCGTGTTAGGAGATCAAAGGGAGTAAAGACTAGACGTGGTAAGGGCAGCACGTGGTAATCCTCCCGATAATAATGAGAAATATCTGGCCCAGGCCGTTTGACGTATATTGGGATCCATCATGACGTTGACAGCTACGTACATACAAACCCCCGGCATTTAAAAAAAAGAGAGCTTCGCATGACTCGCTGGTCTCTTTCCAACTCTCTCTCTCCCCTCCCGTCATACCCATATGCCCGACATTTCCATGTTACTTTAAACATCCAGACGACCTTTCTATCCTCTCTGCTCTGTTCTTCTGTAGTTGCATCTTCAAGCATTTGAATTTGAAGATTACCATTTGACATCTCATCGTATTTGAGGAGGAAAGCCTCTTCTTAGTATTTCAACAGTAAAATGCCCCACAGCCCCCATCCCATCCATCTTTTATTCTCACCACTATACATTGTATAGATTAAATTCATCTACCATTCTCTCAAACAGACCCCACATATACATATACATGTCATTCTCACCACTAGTTTCCATGCAAACTGAAATCAAATCACCACCATCCTGAACGTCTTATTCTCTTTCCTTTGAAATTGTCTCTGAAGAACCAGAAAGGACTTACATCATATGCTTTTCACAGAGTTAATGCCCTTCTGGCTCCCATCAGACAGTATGTTATTTGATCTATATTGCCGGGATTCTAGCAGCACTCTCCTCCATACTTGTCTTATATCATATCATACCATCTTCTATCCGAAGATGAGGCCGAGGTCAAATCACTATGCATTTACATCTACAATCTTTATCATATTAAATTCTCTGTCCATCTCCATACATATATCTGTTCTCTCTCTAGCTATCTCCCGCTCTAGCTTGCTGTACCTTCAAAAAGGACTTGGAGTATTGGTCAAGCTATTAAATTTAAGAAGAAACTGACCTGGGCTGAGGTTACTGGGATTAAATAGAACATAGAATGATTGTGTATGGTGGGGTTTAGAAGTCATCAAAAGGATAACAAATTAACTAATTCGTGCTGAAAACAATGAAAAGCAGTGGACACAGAATTAGGTACCTGGGACCACACAAATATGAAGGATGATAATTTTGTCACTCAATAAAAGGCCTATTTCTCGTTACAGATGGAATATGACAGCACTTCATGAGCAATCATTTTCATGGAACACGACACTGCTATGATACCCCTCCACTTGGGAATCCAACGAAAGAGAGCACTCACAATTCTTACCACCTTCACCAGAACTTGAGCTTCTCTTTAAACTTGGTATTATGGATATGACTGTGCCCTTGAATCTGGAGAACAATCTGGGAAAGGAAGATCTACTAGCTAAATAGGATTGTGATGACAAGCAGGGCTCACTAAAGGGAAGTTTATTCGCCCAGGGGACAAGGGATGGACATAATGCTTCACTCACACATTTCAGCGTTTCACCACTAAGCACAAATTGGCAATCAATAAGGAGCTTTCATCTATTTCTCTGAATGAGGAGCGCTCGAGAGCAGAGATAGATAGAAAGTAACGTTATGCTTGGGAGGGATATCAAGAGCTGGGGGAAGGAGGATGCGATACAAAGCAAAGAGGGCATCTCACTACAAGGAAGAGCCAAACCTTGACAGAAGGACTGACAAACTCTGGGAGTCTCTGTGACATAATCTCAACTTAAGTTGCAGAATACCATAATCTACCATTAAGCATTAGTAGACTCTCTCAAATGAAAAGAGGATTCTATATTCTAGTCCTCGCTCACAGAAAGATGACTTCCATTTCCATCTCCTCTTCTCTTTTACACCACGTCCCCACCCTAGTGATGCACCCATGTATAGCCTCCCTCTCCTTCTTCACTCCTCCTTCTCCTCCTCTTCTTCTCCTCTCCTTCCTTTTTCTACTCCATAACCCGGCCTAGCCTAGCCCATCTCACCTCGGTAATCCAGGCATCACTACGAGGAGCCTCTTCTCTTTCTCCTTTACTCCACACCCCCACCCTAGTGATGCACCTATGTATAGCCTCCCTCTCCTTCTTCACTCCTTCTCCTCCTCCTCCTTCTTCTCCTCTCCTACCTTCATCTTTCTACCCCGTAGCCCAGCCTATCTCACCCCAGTAATCCAGGTATCACTGCGAGGAGCCTCCCTCTCCAATCCTGAAGTCCTTTCTTGCCTCCTTCCTCCTCGATCCTCTCATCATATTGATTGCTACACATACATCCATCTTGGAGGACCTCTCCAAACGCCTCTTCATAGCTACCCAATTCTTACCGACCACTCAAATACTTGGCCCTTCCATCAAAATAAGAAGGTCTTCATGGTTCATGCAGCCATGATAATTCTTGGGTTCAAATCATGATCAAGAGGAATGATGAAGGCTGGATTTTTTAAATGATACCATTTCAGCATTTCTTTTAAGCATGATGAAAGCAAATACCATTTGAGGTGGTGTTTGTTAAATCTAAATATTAAAACAGAAATGTAAACAAATTATTGCTCCTATGCTGTCCTTAAGAATATGTTCCTATTGTAGGACCTCCAATTAAGGCTTCTGATAAAGGTGTTGCACAAGATATACGTTCCCTGAAATCCCTGGTTATACCATGTAGAAGGCACAACTTAAGAGACCAAGCTATATAGTATAAACCTGGTTTCCAGGTAAACCCAGAGAAAATGAACAAGGGAAACGCTCTCGGCGGTCTCGCCTGCATAACGCAATTCAATATGATAAACCAGAACGTCAATGACGTACATTGTAGTGCTCATCCGCATCTCGCAACAACAAATATCGTGGTACACTTTTGAACTGGTCAAAAAATAAAAATGTGATGCCCTGGAAGGGACATAATTTCATTTCATTTGCATAAAGTACCATAAATAATCAATGGAGCAAAATCTCAAAATTCTGTGTAGAAGTTTAGTGTTCCAAATTTAGCTCTACCAGATAAGGCAAACCAAATCAAAATCGGTCAAGAAATGAGGGAGAAGAAGCAATTTTTGTTATTTTTGGAATAAATTTGCATAAATTACCATAATTAATTAATGGAGAACAATTTCAAAATTCTGTTTAGACCTTTAGTGTACCAAAGTTAGCTCTACGATATAAAGCAAACCAAATCAAAATCGGTCGAAATATGAAGGAGAAGAAGCATTTTTTGTGATTTTTAAATTATTTTTGGAATAAATTTGCATTATTATCATAATTAATCAATGGGAGTAAAATCTCAAAATTCTGTGTAGAAGTTTAGTGTTCCAAATTTAGCTCTACCAGATAAGGCAAACCAAATCAAAATCGGTCAAGAAATGAGGGAGAAGAAGCAATTTTTGTTATTTTTGGAAAAAATTTGCATAAATTACTATTATTAATTAATGGAGAACAATTTCAAAATTCGGTGTAGAAGTTTAGTGTACCAAAGTTAGCTCTACCAGATAAAGCAAACCAAATCAAAATCGGTCGAGAAATGAAGGAGAAGAAGCATTTTTTGTGATTTCAAATAAATTTGCATAAATTAGCATAGATAATGAATTTCACGATTCTGTGTACAAGTTTTAAATCCCCTTCCTAGCCCTATCATATGAAACAATCAGAATCAAAATCGGTTGAAAAATAACGAAGCATTTTGAAAATCTTGATGATGATGCCACAACATAGTCCAAGTCTGTTGACCTGAAATGACCTTTGACCTTGACTTTGTGATCTGAAATTCTACTCACATGATTGGGGATACTTGATTACCCTATAGTCCAAGTTTCATTGACTCAGAACTTATACTTTAAAAATTATATCAAAAATTCAAAAACTTAACCTTAGGTTAAGTTTTCGATGATGATGCTACAACATAGTCCAAGTCTGTTGACCTGAAATGACCTTTGACCTTGACTTTGTGATCTGAAATTCTACTCACATGATTGGGGATACTTGATTACCCTATAATCCAAGTTTCATTGACTAAGAACCTATACTTTAAAAATTATATCAAAAATTCAAAAACTTAACCTTAGGTTAAGTTTTTGATGTTGACGCCGTCGCCGTCGCCGCCGCCGCCGTCGCCGCCGCCGCCGTCGCCGCCGCCGTCACCGGAAAAGCGGCGCCTATGTCTCGCTTTTTGCTACGCAGGCGAGACAAAAAGGGCGGGAGAAAGAGTGGGGAGTGGAAAAGGGGGATGAAAGAAAAAGGGGCCAAGAATGTGGAGGGGGGGCAGAGCAGTAAGGGAGGGAAGAAGAGTGAGAAAAAAATGAGTGAAGTATAAAGAGTGTACGGGAGACAGAGCGAAAGAGAGAGAGAGAAAGGGAAAGAGAGAGAGAAAGTGCGAGAAAAAAAAAAAGGGAGGGGGCTTGGGTGCTTTCACCCGTCTTAGCCTAGCCCTTAATCTACCATGTCCTATTCTTCACTCATCGACACACAAATTGACTTCCTGTATGCACTCCATCTACCTGCCAACCCTTCCCCCATCTCACCAACTAAATGCCACACTCTACAAAAATAGTAGACCCTGGATAAGAAAAAGACTGCAGCTACCAAAGACGTGTGCATGGCAAGCAGAAATTGTAAAACCAGAATAACCATCGCTCCACTGTTCTATAAAGTTTGATACATTCTCAAATCATGCAGTAAAATACAGTAGCATGCACTTTTTCTTGATTTACCACATACGAAAATTAAAAGCCATTTGTGGAATGACGAATGTGTCTCGACAATCCCACTCATTCAAGCTATCCTTTTCCCCTCCGACAAGCTTTCAATCGAAACACGACAGTTTCTAAACCGAAGGGCTCCCTCCCTTGTTCGTTCTCCCTCCAAATGGGAAGAACTGAAATCTAGGTCAGGCTGGTAAAGGTCGGAAGTAATAAATTTCTTTCCTTGAAAAGAGGACAAAGCAGGATCTCTCATCTGCAAAGGTCCCTGTCCATACAATGTCCCATCTACGCAGTGTCTAGTCTACATAGAACACAAATTCTATAACAAAAGAATACCATCGTTTGGGATGTTGCTTCTCCATGTTTGCAATAAATACGTAATATGAAATAATCTTGGCTAAACCTGGCGTGTGTAATGGAGGCCATCTGCTTACCATACACATTTTTCTCACTTCTAGCTAATTATCTTCCCATCAACTTTCAATTTTGGCCGCCCACAACATGATCTCACAACCTGACGCCTCTTCAACAGCATCCCTAGGAGCCATCTGCACCCAGCCATTTAATGACATCATTGCACATGCTATTTATTTGATATCTATTCCCTTAAAGATAAAGACCAGTTATGGTCATGCGATTGCATTGTGAAAGAAACGTTGTGGAATCGATCAGAAAAGGTTGATTATCTAGCATATAAGTATTGATGTGTACTGCAAGGTTCTGGAATCATCAAAATGATGAGAAATTTGGCCCAGTCTTGGTAAAGTTACAAGCACTGTACACAGAAAGATGTATATGGGACTATGCGACACGTGCGTTATATCTATCAGGTCCAAATAGATATAATATTTTACCAAATATATCAATTAGTAGGCAGTTTCTCTGCAAAATTTGTATCATTACGTATTTTAGTCAAAACATATTCTTTCACATGATTGGTAATAAGAGATTCCATTTCATTTTTTGAGAGGGGGGCGTTTCCAAAACTGGCATTTTACCTTTAAAGGGAAAGTCCACCCTGATATATTTAGTTGGTTTCAATAGAAGCAGAAAAATGAGAGAAACTGGTCAGTGAAGGTTTGAGCAAAAAAAACAATCAAAAATAGGAAAGTTGTGAATTTGAGAAGGTGCAATCAATCAAACACAAATTGGCAACTCTGTGACATATCTTGCGAGCTCCCCTCCCATTTGCCCTGTAATATAAAACAAAAAAATTGCATTTCCCTGCTACGAGTGTAGCATTCACATTTAAACATGTTTTCATATGTACTTCAATTACTATTTCTATACAACTCAAGCGCCATCAATTTCACACATTTTGAAGTACATTTAAGTATTTCAACAACTGATGTTTAACTGAAGTACTTTTAATAAATATGGGTGACATAATTCAAGAGCTGCGTAGCAGTTTTCCGGATGGAAGGCTCCAGGCTTTCCACAAAAAAAACTATGAGGGTGATCAAATGAAAAATAAATGAAAAATAAATAAAAACGTCAAATAGAGTTGCTAGGTAACCACATTTTTTCCCTTGGTTAATGGTGAAAAACATTTTCATACATCGATTCCCCTTCCACCAAATTATTGTACTCCAAACTTTCATTTTCATTTTGAACAAAAAAGAGAAAAATTCTTTCTGTCGTCGTACTGGAATTTCACACTCATTTGCACAACATAGGATTAATCGCTCAGCTATAGCTAGCATAAGTTACCCATGCATTGTATGAAGAGCAAATACACAGAATCCAGTGACGTAAGAGAACTCTAAAAACACACTCAAGATGATGAAACACAAATTAATAAACACATCCATTTCAATTCTTGCTTACTCTTGCAATTGCTTAGGATTTTTAAGAATCCAAAGCCCTATAACTAACTGGGTGTAATTCATTCTAGGAGATGGGAATTCATCATTTATCAATGTTTGCTTAAAATTTCGGCAGGCTTTGGGAGTCCTCCTCAACTGATCTGAAGAGATGGACAAATTTCTGCTGTGTTTCTTCAACCTGCCCCATCCCTCATCATAAGAACAGACATTCAGACATATCACAATTGGTTGCCATGGTGACCATCAATAGGAGAATGGAGATGAATGATGGTGTTTGTTTGGAGACAAATCGCCTTCAAGGACTCTTGGCCTCATCCCTCACTCCATCATCATTCAGCAGAGAGAGAAGAAGGGGAAGAGAGGAAGGGGGAGGGAGAAAGGGGGAGAGAGAGAAAGGGGAGAGAGAAAGGAGGAGAGAGGGAGATAACGGGAGAGAGAGAAGGGGGAGAGAGAAGGGGGAGAAAGGAGAGGGAGAGAGGAGAGGGAGAGAGGAGAGGGAGAGAGAAAGGAGATTAGGAGATTGAGAGGGGGAGAGATAAAGGGCGAGAAAGAGATGGAGAGGGGGAGAGAGAGAAGGGGGAGAAAGAGATTGAGAGAGGAGAGGTAAGGGGAGAGAAAGAGATTGAGAGACAGAAAGAAGAGAATAGAATAGAGAAAGGGAGGAGGAGGGATGGACAGTCGGAGAGGGAGGGAAAGAGAGAAAAAGAGGAGAGATAAGGAGAGACTTTTTTTTAAAGAGAGAGGGAGAGAGAGAGAGAATATATATATATATATATAAATCGATAGTAGCCTTGTTGTGCAAGGGCCAATCATATCAAATAAGGAATTGAAACCATATTGCACAGTACCTATCATATCACCACAATATGGTCAGTATTTGTCCAAGGGCCAGGAACAAGTTCATATCATAGTCCATGCAAGCAAAATTAAAAATGTATCAATTCGTCGCTGTTTTCACGAAGTGACGGTAGTGAAAAAAAATTGCATTCACTTTGCGTTACGATTTTCCTCACTACCGTCACTTCGTGAAAACAAGGACGAATTGTAGTCTTCTGTTCTGAATCCGAACTAATACCCGTATATAGAATGATTTAATTAATATAATTGACATCCTGTAAGAAATTGTCATTTCTTTTTTGTTACCTTTCCAGGAAGGCTGCGACAAAGCAGGGCAATTAATCAACCTCTTTTTTAAAAGTCAAATATGTAATCTTTGATATCTCAATGACGGCAAAATTAAAATGTGAAAAAGAGCTTTCATGAATAGAACTATAGAAGGAATATCCATTTGTCATTACATAAATGCCACAAGTAAAACTTTATGCAACCGAAATAAATGTAGAATATAAGCCTACCACCTCGCCTCCAGGAATTACCACAATATTCATTAACTCCTGTCGACGTGCCATATATATCATCTACATGTATGTATTAAAAAAATGAGGTCAGCTATAAATATGTATCTGGAACACAGCAGTAAATTAACCCGAACAATATCTCAATAAATATGGCTTCTTGAATTATTCAAGACCACATATACGAGTCATGTTTAACCAAAATAAATTGGAGGTGTTGTACTACAGCCGTTTTCCCCTTCAATTCTTTACTATTTTATTTTTAGTATTGAGGATAATGCTTTTAACTGTGAAATACTCTATTCAGGTAGATGCTATGCTTTTCTGTACAAATATAGCACGCACGGGTGACAGATTACATATCGTATTAATTATTATGCTGTTTACACACATCCCCCACCCCCTTGGGAATAATAAGAATAAATTTCTGAACACAACTGCCACTCACTTCCAAGGATCTCTCATTAGCTATTTGATATTTGCCAAGTTTTCCCACAATAATATGGCATATAGCCTATGCACACAGGAAACAATTCATCAATTTTACGAATGCAAACGCAAACATATCCCATCCATTGTCCATCCCCCTCCAAGCGTGCATAACAGCAAATATGCAGCCGCAAAATAGGATTCGGTTTAGGAGATAAAATTGCAACAATATTTTCTCGCTCTGGTAGACTGGTTCTTATTCAAGGAGCTCATTTTTAAATTGTCTCTAATTACTACCCTATTTGCTGACTTGAATTCCAAACCTAAAAACTCTTTCATTGAGTTGAGGGCAATGTGCAGTGTCTAAAATTGCAGTAGGGACTGGTAGTGCTATACTGTTCTTGTACTATTTCTCTCTTGATTTCTCTATTAAACACTAAGCAAATATGCTATAGATCGATATTCCATAACTATATGATTTAGTTAGAGGTCAACTTAGACCAGAAGTATAAAAAGTTCACTAAAAAACTGATATACTCCTATAGTACTATGTACACAAAGTTGAGTTTTTCACCTAGATGAATGTTTTAATTTTCACTTCTTCACATGGACCTACATCTAAACAGAATAACCCAATGAAAAAATAATGGTGCACTTCCTGCCAGCAGTTGTAGCTATGAAAGTGTTATTACATGACTATTCAAGTGAACATTAGATTTTGTAACCAGCTGAAATTCAATTAAACCTTACAATTTGTATCTATGCATATTGAAAATCAATAGATTTGATTCTCATAGAATTAGAGGTTGCATGCACCTTTAAATACAATTTCGCTGTAATTATGTCCCATTACAATTCAATCAAATTTTGCCAAAGAAGGGCACATTTTTTCCAGTTCTCCCTTCTGTATTGCAAATCTACTTAGATAATAAAATGAGTTCTGACAACCGCACAGAGTACGACTTTGTCATGCTTCCTCCATGTATTTTCTTTATTCTTCATGTATTTTTCTCTTGTTTCATTTTTTTTCTTCTCCAACCTCCATCTCAACAACTTGCTTCTCTGTTCTTCTTCAACAATGTTGTTCATGCTCCCTCTCTTTCTCCCTTGCACTCGTTTCCAAACACATTTGCCTTCCTCTGCATCACATTTCATTTTATTACTGCTGCCCACAATCGAATTACCGCTTCCATCGCAGGTGTGCAAATGGCTTGTCACAAGACATGAACATAACAATTGTCCATATCCAATAACCGCCGATCTCTTTTACAAGTCTTCACGCAGGCAGGCAGCCAGCCCGACCTGAACTTGGGCAAAGTGGTGTCGAGAAAAAGGGCTCGACGGAGCAGGAATAACCCCTTTTGTTTCTTTGCACACGGCAGCACTAGAGAGGGCAGAATTAACGAATGAAGCAAGGATCGGAGGAGAAAGGTAATGCAATAATGCCCGGTGTTGCTAGGCGTGCGGTGCATTCCGCTACGCCAAGCAATCTCCGTCTTGTCACGTTTCAGGAAGAGGGAATATTAGAGAAAGGTAGAGAGAAGCACTTTTTGTAGGTCTCTACTTAAATTGCACTTTCTGCATTTAAACAGGAGGAAGGTGGACGAACAATGCTGCAGAAAGTTATGTTGCGTAGTGAAATAATACAGATGGAAGAGTGAAACAAGTATTAAAGGTCGATAGTGTCATCATAGCACAAACAAATAATATTTATTTAAGGTTTACTTCATTATATATGGAAAGGTAGAATGAACATGCTAGTTAACATGATATTTAATACTAAATTTCTCTTTATCTATTGTGCAATTATTAAAGAACTAAAGCTCATATTGTTTATTAAAACATTTATTTTCTCTAGCCTGAGGCCTTTTTTATTTAATTACTGGTAGAACATACCAAGGCTGAATACACAAAACTAAACTGGATGTATCATAACCAAAGCCATCGATAGATATTGAATATGAATTTCATTTTCAAGGTCTGTGAGCGGAACTGTTATCACAAGACCTGTGAGCTCAATTGTTATCATAAGACAGAGGTGCGACACTCATCCTTGAGACGATTTCAATATTAGCTTCTCTTGTTTATGATGAAAAAGAGAATGGTTTCGATCCAAACAGGTTTGCACATCCGAAGCTAATAAAAAAAGAATGACTACATATCGCGGATGAGTGTGTATGCACACCAGTGGCAAATCGACCCCCCCCCCCCACCTCCCCATCTAAGCAGACATACTGTCCATATCATTATGAAAATAAATTAAATCTACTGACTGTCTAAACAGATCATTTACAGCCCAACCAAACGCAGGGTGCGTGACAAGGAAACGCAAACGTTCCTCTTGATGAGGTTTCACACACACACCATCTCCATCCCGCTAGCACCGCAGGATGGATCGAGGTGGCGTGTGTGGAAACTATGTGATGAAACTGAAATTAGTCCCATTAATGTTCACTCCACAGGACGCATAGATGTTTATCATCCTGATTCTACCATTAATCATCACTTTTCTGATCAGCGCAGATGGTACGTCGGTTCTACAACGATTACACATTACAATCTCCATTCACAAGTTTCGCACATAAAATTAAAGGTGTTTTCATGATCTCAAAATATATTCCGGCGATAATTGCTTCTCCCCCTCAGTCAATTAAAAAAAAATTTAGAATTCATACTTCCAAATCTTTAGCAAATATCATAACTCGACCTGGATCTAACCGCAACCCAATCTCTTTGATAGAGAAACAAGCCCAAAGCAAGTATTTCTTTACCCCACAAATCATTCTAAAGAGTAGTTTCATGACACATCCTCCCCTATCAGTCGCTCTTCGGTCAAAATCTTACCCTAACCAACTGAACTTATCCGAACACTACGCCCAAACCTAACCTTAAATCTTACCTCAAAACGCAATTGCAACCCTAACCCCTGACCCTACATCTTTGAAAAGATGAAGCCAGGGGAAATTGTTGCTGGAGCAAATGTCAGGTCACAATGAACCCCCCCCCCCCCCCAGAACTTGAGTAATATGAACAAACCAAGCTGGCGAGTTCCACTCAGTACATATCCATCTCAAGTATATATTCACCTATCCATCTACCTAAAATAAGCACAAGAAATCGGTTTGTCTGCTCTGCAAACTGCCATATTTGTTTGTCTTGGCTGAAACCCTAGGTCTAGAATGGCATTGACTTCGCTTGCAATATGAATGGCTCTGTCTAAATAAAACTAAACACATCACTCAGAAAGGGTAGTTTGTTACAATGCCAGCTCTCTTCTGGCTGGCTGCAATTAGCCCAGTTCAAACCAGATCAACTCTCCCTTTGTTTCTCCCAAGGTTTCGGAATTGTAGGTCGTTTGGCAAACACGAATGGGCTTGTTTTACATTCCAAAATGTAGGATAAACTGAAATACCAAGCCCCATCAAGCCCATCGAACAACATTGTACACCCATTCTAGAAAGTAAAATTGATACCTGGACATACTTTGGCTGGCCTTTTTTGTTGTTGAATGTATAAATTCCCCTTGCCCCCCACCCCTAATAAAAAAAAAAAATCTAAAAAAATCCTGTTTTTCTTTACCTTGATTAGTCTAACTAAGATGTGGACATATTTTTCTTGACAGGTTTAGCATTGCTCACTTCCCCCCCCCCCCAATCTCTCTCTCTCTCCTCCCTCCTCCACTCTTTACCATCATATAAGTTTGAACAACATTGTAAGCTCTATTTATCAAGATGCAACAAGTCAGAAATTACCTCCATTGTTGAATAGTATAACACTATACATAATTTTCTTACACAATATTTTCCCAAAGCTACCGCGAAGGACAACTAAAGATTAAACGCGTTATCACTATCAAGGTGAAATTATCTCTTATAAACCACATCAGGATATCCAAGTATTACAAATCTTTTGTAAGGTTTCCTATCTTTCATTGACCATGGAACTGGATTAAAGGCATTACACAAACAAGGATGAACTATAGTCTGTTAAGAAGCAGAAGGGTCTAAACTCTAGGTTAAATCGTCGCTGTTTTCACGAAGTGACGGTAGTGAAAAAAAATTGCATTCACTTTGCGTTACGATTTTCCTCACTACCGTCACTTTGTGAAAACAAGGACGAAATGCTGTGACCTTAAGTCCTTTTAGCTCTTGGGAGATAAATCATTAAAATATTGACCAATCTATGGAAAATGAACAGGCTTCTCTAGGATGATATGTGATTGCTTTCACTTCCTTCCTTCCTTTTAGAATTTACGACTGAATTATTCAAGAAAGTCAGTCAATTTGCAATTATTTTTTTCTTTTCTTGGTGCCCTTCTGGCTCTCTGCAGAATAGATATTTATCCAGATCTTCATCAACTGTTCTCCATTGTGTAATTTTAATGAAAGGCTTCGGGACGATAATACCTGATTACTTTCTTGAAGTCCCTTCCTTCAGGAATTTACCATTTAAACCCTTACAGGAAATCTAAATTGATCTACAAATATGCCCTATTATGAAGACTCCAGGTCCCTTTGTTATGTTTCTTCCTTTAGGTATTTACAACAAAATTATACAGGAAATATATATTTTTGTACAATTGCATGAATTGAGGGCAAGTACGGAGTTGATCATAGGTGAAACCTTTTAGAGGTTGCTCTATCCCTTTGATCAGAACAAATCCCTCAAAGCCGTTTGTTTATATTGAGAGCAGCTCCCCTGACAGTGTTTATAAACTCTTCTTTCCATGACCATGTTCTTTTTCTTCTTCGCCTTCTTCATCTTCTTCTATCGCACAAGCATTGCAATGCAGAGGTCAGACTGAAGAGGAAAAGCGATTAGAGAACATTCTTATGCAGTCTTCAAGCCCTTCCATCAAAAATATTCCTTTCAAACCCCCCCCACCTAATTCCTTCAGTCCATCCTTATTTGGAAATGCTTCAGAAAATATGGAAAATGTACACACTATCAAGTTTTTTTCGCTGTAAGAAGGGTTACACGCAATCGTAATAACAATGATATCATCAACAACTAAATTATAAACATGTTTCTGTTTCTCCACGGCGATAAATAAGGCGACACTTGAAAGATGGATTTGAAAAGTGACATCGCAAATAAACAGCGCTAGTAGACACGAGTTTGCGACGTGAAGTAATAACAGCCTATACCAATCTTATGTATTTCTGTCAAGTAAGGTATGTAATTTACTTTAATCTGTTTCACACACTGCAGATTGGTGATGTTCCATTGCTTATGTCATTATGGAGATCCTGAGAGATATAACATAACATTTGGCAGACCACTTTGGAGTTCTGCGTGATGCCATAAAAGAAATCCATCTCTCAGAGTCAGGCTACTATCAAATCTTGCACTTCAGTTCAAGCCTTTCTGCATGATGTGAAGCCAGGTCTGTATTTCTTCATTTTTGAAGTTGTTTGTGTCTGCCAAGAGATAGGGGTGTGCCTTTTAGCTCATTAGGGGGCTTGAAGGTAACAAAGCCAAATCATTGATTATACTCCCAACATCATAACACCTCCCCTAACATCCCAATGCAAACACTTGAAACCCTTTCAATTCCCATCACATTCATAAGCATATAACCTCACAGCCCCTTCCTTAGTGACTTGACGTTTGCTCCTGTGACAACCGTTCCAAGCTTTAAATAAATTTTCATGAAAGATTTGGACTTCTGGTAAGGATTGAGCTAGTGCTTGGACAAGGGTTGAAGGAAAGAATTCAGTTAGTATGGGAAACTGAGCATGGTGCAATTGTCACTGAAGCCCATGTTGGATTTTGTTTAGATTTAGATTTAGGGTTGGGGTTGGGGTTGGGGTTGGGTAGAGCCTTGGGTCCGTAGTTGAAGTTAGGAATTCACCTAACATAAGTAATCAATGACAGAGGAGGGACCGTTGTCAAAGAATGTGTTGTATAAAAGGGTATAAACCTCCCTTCCCTACCCTTCCTCACCCCATCCCGACCCCCACACCGACCCCCCCCCCCACCCTCACAAAGACACGCATGACAGCCCACCACTCATTGGTGAGTCATCTGTAGTTCTGAATGAGTTGCAATTAACATACTTTCATGTTTATCCTTCTTCATGAATGTTTTATATCATTTTATATATTATTCATAAGAGGATGATCAACTAAATCATATTGAGGCAGGTCAAGTAGACATGGATTCCTTTTTGCCGAAAAATTGCAAGAAATGGCATACACGAGAGATTGGTAATAATACGTAGTAACTAGCCGCATGGAATGAAAATAGAACAAGCTTTTGAAAAAAATATAAAATACCTCAAATTACTTCAATTGTTTGTAGCCTCATAATAATCAGGAAGGGAGTCTTGTTAATCTAATTAGCACGATTATAATCATTGTATCTTGTGATGAAAAACGCAACTGGACAGTTAGTTTTTTGGAAAATATTTGGTTGAAGATAAATGAAACTTAATTCAAAGTATACTTTATGCAGAGAACTGGTCCCGTATTCATAAAGCTGTATAAGCCAGTTATCCACTTATTACATAGGGATGTAGTACATAGTTAGTTGACAACTCAGCTTTGTAAGGTTTTTTTATGAATATGTGCCCTGGTTTATAACAAAGCAGTGTCAACCAAATGGTTCTACTCATACATTGCGTCTGAGACTCTGAGTAATGTTGGATGGTAAGACCACCCTCTTTGTTCATTTTGGAAAAGACCAACCAAATGCACTTGAGCAATGCAATGCAACATGGTCCCAAGGGAATCTTAAAGTCAATGACATGAACCTACTACAATGATGACATACAACACAAACACTTTGACATTTCTTCCTCAAGATATCAAATATATTTGGGGCTATTACTAGTGTCTTTAAAGTCTCTCTAAAGTCAATTGTGTTTGTGGTATTCTGTATTTTTTCTTCTCCAGACATTTTTTTTGTTGGTCTTTCGTATTATTCTATGGTTCAAGGTAAGAACAAGGCGTTCCGCAGCGAACAGTAGGTGGGCGTGGCACCCTGGCCTGGCGGGGTAAGATCGGTTTTAATCATTTTCAGATTCCTCTAAAACAACCTCCCGTATAACGAAACCTAAGCAGACTGGTCTCTCCAGGTCACTGCTTTCTCACAAAGCTGGAGCCAACATTTTATACGCAGTCAGAGGCGTCACACACCCAGAGAAATGATACCATTTTTGTAATCTTAGCCTGAGTAAACAGAAGAGAATAGGCCATTATAGGAACCAACTGAGGGTGACACCTAGACGAGTTGGTGTCTTTTTCTGCACTAACGCTTGACAAAACACAGCACCTTCATGTTTAGATTAAAACCCAACAAAATAAATCAGCCAGATGACTGACTGTCATTTGAAATAAATTGGTTTCTTTGAGATGTGGTATATTAGATCTAACGAGGACTTTGTTTAACTGCAATTGATCGCTCAGGTAGGATATGTTACATTGTAAACAGGGGATTATGTGGAGGAAAGAATGAGCTAGGAGCCAGTTTAATATTAGAAACCGCACGGAATAACAAGCTTGATCTCTCGGGTCAAGTGTACAATTGTTGTTATTTTTAAGAGAGAGAATAAAATCAAAGGGTTGGGATCGTCTTTCACATATCCCCTTCAATGGAACATTGTGAATAGGCCTATATAGTTACTTATTTCATCATTGTCCTTTTCTTTTCATATCCTATGGAGATGATATCAAGGTATTACCCCTGGATCGATCGAAACAAACCATCTTCAGTCGCAAAGATGAGGGAAACCATCTTTCTAATTTTCCCTTGTGTTAAAAGCGAGCTCTTGTCTTGTAAGGCAGCTCGATCCTCTGCAATATTACCTCATATACAAAAATTTCACCCGAACGTTTAGGAGATTTAAAAAACCTCTCGCTCCTTGGCATCTTTTATGACTCGATGTATCACCTCAATCCAATATGTCCAAGGCACTAGACAACATCTATTTAAAACAGAACAAAGATGTTCCCATGGCCTATTAAGATCTAATGCTTATCAACGACCAGGGCTTTGCCGGGGAAGCAACGCTTTAGCAAGCTTTTAGCTAGACCATAACAAGAAGGAGTAAGTGGTTTGGTCTTTTGTGAGGGATCGAGAGGCACTTGCGACAAAAAAACTTGAGATATTAAAGATAGAGATGTAAGCTAGGCCAGCAAAGAGGGCGAGGTGACAGGGATATTGATGTCGTGAGGCTTTGGGTGGACTGTTAATGGTTCCTTATAGTGCTGTTGGAGCGAGCATGTAATCTTCAAAAGATGAGGTGTAAATTGTGATATATACTCCCAGAACTCCCTGCTTCCCAAGCAAAGGGAAGGATGCTTTTAAATTGGCTTGTGTTATAAAGATAAACTATGTATTACAGTATCAGCTAAGAGCTAGAAGGATGCAACTGCTATCATATATAACACAGCGTTTTACATCCTTCTGACTCTTAACGCTCAAAATATTGACATAATGAACTTATAGTATCCTTTCATCAGAAATTCATAGAAGTATAACTGAACAAAAGCTTTTATTTTTTCAAATTTTTGACAGGTCATTCAAACCTCAAAATCCAAGCAAAGTTTTGTCATAAGATGGAAAGAAAAGGGTCTCAATCTTCTCATTTTGTGTAAGGAATTGCGGCTATATGGACGCATCTGGGCGGGAGAGGAAGAAAAGAGCATCATTTGACACAAGAGGGAGGGGTAAAATCTTCATAATGACTCCCAATTTTTCTTGAATAAGTTGTATCAACGTTGATTCTACTTTTTTTCTATTCCAGACATGACAAGCTGCAAGCCGTACTTGAACTACATGTATATTTGCAGATGCAGTAAAAGTGAACTCTCGAGGGGGCTGTTTGGCAATCTAATGGTACTAGCTCGTTACTGCTGTGACCTTTGACATCGGGTTACAAACAGAGAGTGAGAAAGAGACAAGAGACAGACAGATGTTGGTAGATTGGGCTCCTCTCAAACATGAGTCACGCAATATTTTTCAAGGAATATTTTCAAGGAATACGCAGGATTCGGCTTCCAAGGGATAAAAACACAAAGCTTGAAACGGTATAAACTTGAGAATGGCGGCCATGTGTAGTAACTTTTTTCCAGTTTTTGTTTACATAGGCTCTTTTGGAGTTGCTATAGCTACAGTGAGATTATGTCACTGAGATGTTACTGTGATGTGATTCATACTATTTTTCCATGAGATGTATATTGCTCATTGTATCCATGTTTTTTCTGTTTTTCTTTTTCTTTTTGTTTTTCCACTTAAAAAGGTCAGTGGTAATATCTTGGGTTTATTGATTATAACTATTGCAAAAGAATGATTTGTGTTGAAATGGAAAGAACTACTGGTAATACTGCGTTTTGATTTTGATTTTTGACTGAATGTAAGAATGCAAAGGGAAGGAGCGAAATTATGCAAGAGACTTGGTGGTAAAGAATGTTCTGTCTGTGAGAGTGGAAGTGGAACTTGCCAACATGCATCTGCTTCGTATCAAAGAGAGGTTGATCTCTGGCATCCATTAGCCAATTTCAAGTCGCAGCGACCTTCATAGCCAAGGTACTAATCTTTTAAAAGTCTTGACAGAAAACATGAGGAGATATCTAAAAGCATTTCTGTCATTTTAAGACCAGCATGGCACTCGGCATGATCATGATCGCATTGAGCAGGGAAAGACCTCTTTATTGGGAGAAAGGTTGCATGACCCAAAGTTCATGATGAAATGTGACTTGATACCTGGGGTTATTACTTACTGTAGCAGACATTCATGTAGTCCAGCCTCTGTACCGTTTTCGTTTAGCGCACCCAATCAGCTGATAAAATAACACACCCTCAACGTTGAAAGTAGACCTAGCCATTCCTCTAAATCTGGGTCTGTACCGTTTTCGTTTAGCGCACCCAATCAGCTGATAAAATAACACACCCTCAACGTTGAAAGTAGACCTAGCCATTCCTCTAAATCTGGGTCCTGAATACGGTCCAGACGAATCTGCCATTCTCCCCCGGAATTCCGGGGGAGATTAACTCCGCCCACAAAGCTATACACGTTCGATGTACGCTGATTGGACGAAAAACCTGACAATCACTTTGGCGCATTACGTAATGTTCCGCCGCCGTCACGAAGCTACTATTCTCATGATAAGGATTCCATACTTATTTAAAAAAATTAGGGTGGAGTGTTTATTACGTTAATGCATTTCAAATGTTTCTATAAATAAAAAATCCTCTGTTTGTTGAAAGAAATTAAAGTTTGAAGATTGTGGAGCAAAACATGAACTGACTATTGCAAATTGAAAAGAAACTGAACTATAAATACTGACGTCCTGACGCCTGATATCGAGTTTACACAAACTGTGCTCTTCGGGTTGGCTTTATCGAGTTGGTTTTCTGAGATTTACATTTACATTTCATGATTTTTGGAACTGTTGTTATCATCGTTTGTTAACCATAATCTGTAAGAACGTCTGTGGATAATCATCATCGTTTTACGGAGGAGAAGATTGCCGAAGCTTTGAAATATGGAGCTATACGAAACTGGGACTGAATGACTCTCGAATCTAACATTTATTTATGTTTTATTTATTACAATGGATAAAACAGTGAAGGGTATTCCGATTCAGTTATAAGAACTGCTTTCCAACGGAGCCCTCCCTCACCACATGATACAATCAAAATCAGTCAACATAAAAACAAAACATGAATGAAAACATCAATACAATTCAATATATAAAAAAAAAAAACATTTGTACATTTTGATTAAACTATACATGGAGCGCACATGAGATGCACGGCGAGAACCCCCCCCCCCCCCCCCCACAGTAATCAGATTGTCGTGTTTTTTTAAAGCATGTTAGAGAAATGTTTACATTGTTTCTTGAAATTGTGACTTGCAATTCTGGACGGACAATGGCAATTTCCGGTGAATAAAAAGGATCATTTTTTTGTATTCTGTTTTAGGAAATGGTATTTGTCGAAGGTTTTGGGTGCATGGTATATAATGGCGAGCAATATATACGATAGGTCGCATAACAGACAATGGTCATCATATTACAATTAAAGTCACCAAAAACAATAGTGACAGAATTTGTGACAGAAAATACATCATTAATATTTTGTTATAGTATATTAAAGAAAATTGAAGAGTTGCATCACTGGATGGATCTATATCTACAAAATAGGACTGCTTTGGTGCCTTTTTACTTCTAAACACATCAGTTCAATCTTGTGACATTCAGTCCAAATCCGTTCTTCTTAAGTAAGATATATTTTCCTTTATGTGGCAAGCCACTCCTCCTCCAACTAACCGGCCTCTATGTTTAACCACACTTATCCAGGCACATAATTGATTTGATTCATACAATGCCATCGTTTAACTATGTTTCGGACTAACTGAACAAATCGTATGTATTATTTTGTCAAAAAATACTGAACATCGTTTACCTAAGTTAAGCTTCTGATATTAACACATGGGTAATTTCCATCCCTTTTCAATATGGAAATTCACCATTTCTTGTTTCTCCTACCCTTTACCTATATTTTGATCATATTTATCACAATTATTGTTTCCTGCATAATTATGTAGATGACTCATCATTTTAATTTCGGAACGGCGTGCGCTCTGCAACTAAAAACGTTATAAAAACAACGAGACCTTACTTCGCGCACGGGGCTTTACAGCTGATTTATCAAAAACGCAATTAATAAAAAAAAACAAGATAATATCGTAATTTGCAAGGCAATATATCATACAACCAGTTTGGGAGCACTTTTTACTCACAATTTTGAGAAAATTTTCTCTCAAAATGTTAATTTCCAGACCCTTATCGGTAAGTTGATAATTTTTCGGAACGGACACAAAATAATGACTGCAAAATTTACCGATCTTTTGTCAATATTTTCTCAATTTCGCACCCAATTCCAAAGAAAATTTCATCTATGGTTAATTTATGTTCCTCTTTCCACTATAGGCCTATATATTAGATTTTCGAAATCTTACCGATTTTTGAGATAGCGAATTACTGAGGGCACACGCGAACTATGGTCACACGTCCATACCTGTAAGGATTTTTATCAAGGGGGTGTTAAGAAATTGGATGGCATCGTTAATGTGACCCCGCGAGGTAGCGAAGCAACCGAACAGGAAAGTGGTCGGAGGGGGTAATTCCATCCAACGTCGTGAATTTCGATATCCTTGCTTTAAAAAACCTGTGGTTTTCCTGCATTTCAAGTTTTCAAGTTTGTTTGTTGTTGCTCTCTCCACATTTTACAGTATAGAGACAGACATATGAAATAGAAATCATATAGCTATGGTAACGGTATATAATCAAGTTACAAAGAAACTCAATTCACATGTCCGATTAAGTACGGGAGCCTATTCACATACAAGCTATGCTTTTTATTTAGGCTCCCCACATTTTACATTGTTTTACCTTGCCCGTTATATCTACATATTTTGACATTTCGTACTTATTTTCCGTACATTATATTTGATTTGAAATCTTTAATTGTTTTTCTTCTTGTGTGAAATCTACTCTTATAAAATATACGCCTGTATAAAAATAAAAAATTGAAAGAATATAAACTGTTTTTCTGTAAAATGTGGAATAAATAAAACTTCAAGTAAAATGTGAGGAACATAAATGGTGCTTGTGGATTATAGGTTCCTAATCAAAATAGACATTGTAGATTATAGGCATAGGAAGCTTTCTTGAAGTTGGGGAAGGAGCGTTGACTCGGAAGCTCTCACCCTGAAATCACATCACCAGCGCGATGTGTGAAGTCCCTTTATGCTGGGGTCCAGGGGCCTTGGAAGCTCTGGGATCCTAGATTCTCTCCGGTGCAGTATAAGCCTTATTTTAGTGCATTTTATGACATTTTTTCAGAGCAATTTACAACCAATTTATGAATTTAAAAATACCAAATGGAAATTGTAGACATTATATGGGGAGTATAGCCATGTGAGATTATATAGGTTTTGTTCTTCGAGATTTAACAGTTTCCTCTTACCGTGGACAAGTGCCTTGCGGAGCAACTTCCAAAGTAGGGGGGCACCAACAAAAAGGGTACTTTACGGAAAAACGGGCACCTACAAAGGGAAACCTCAAAGCACAAATATACAATTATTGCCATATTGTACCCCTACATTGTGATTAGATTATTAGGGATGATTTCATCGTTTGTTTCTCTCTTTAAATTGCCCAATATACTGCTTAATCATCATACTTTGCAGTTGGGTGTGATGGTATGAACATGACTTTGTATTCGTGGAATTCTGTCACACTTAATGTGAACCCATTCCCCATACTTTGAACATACCGAAGAGCTTTTTGATTTCGTTTCACTGGCTTACTACAACAAACACATGGATACTTGATGCCCATATCGAAACATGAAAATCAACATTGATTAAATAAAGAACAATATTACACCATATAACATCTATCATTATCATTGTTATTACTATCATTACTTTTTTTTAAATCGTTTTTTGTTGTTGTTGTCATTATTATCATTATTATTAATAATCCTATTATTATTCGCAATTTAGTTCCACCTTTTAATTGGAACATGAACTATGCTCTACGAACGTCAAAATAAACATGTCCAAGATAGATATAATTTACATATTCTTCTTCCTCCATCCGTCTCTTTCGTCCGCAGATATCTGTTCGTTCCTATTTTCACCACTTCCCACTCAATATATTGCCTCATAAAAGTATAAGTGAATGAAACAAGGCAACACTTACAATACTGTTCACAGACTAGGTTTTACGTTATAATATTAACATGAATAATGCTCTACAAAATAAGACTTATTTCTAAGCGCGAATGGTTTATTATTTTAAGTCGAAGAGATTTTTCAACCGGGCACAAACCTTTCAGATTTAATAACGAATATCCGATGAGGCTCAATATTTCAGTATCGCATACTCTCTTAAGTTCTAAATCCTTCTTCAGACTTAAACTGTTTTAAGTATTTAAAGCTTCATTTAATCGAATATACGGTTAAAAGTTTTAATGAAAGTAACTTTTGCAAATAAATCATTTAGGACTTGAACTTCTCGTACAATCTGATTGATGTCACTTGCGTGCTCACAGCCAAAAGTAAATCGTATTGGACCATCCATTAGACTTTTTGCCGCTCTTTGCTCACTCTCTATAGATGGAAATAAAATAATAAGCCAAAAGAATTGGGAATAGGCCCACTCTTTTTCTTCTTAAACCACGAATGTCTTTCGTCCACTGATGTTCGTTCTTATTTTCCCCTCCCGACACCTAAAGTATTCCGACCCCCTGTTCAGATCATCATGTTCCCAAACAAGATTTCCCCTTTTCCCGTCCTTCGGGGAAAAAAAACACGTACAATATACCCCAAAGATAATATGAAAGTTTGCCCCGTATAACAAATACATATAAATAAAATTTGTCTGTGGCTCATCATTCCAACGAGTACGAGTCATGAACGAAAGAGAATTGTATAGAGACATATTTATGTGCCGTGTCAAATGCCTGAGCGTTTTTATGTTGAATTAAGTGACCTTCATATCATTATAATTGATAGTATCATTATTTCGTTAAACGAGGTACTTTAATAAAAGTCAAAATATATATAGGCCTATTATAATATAATCAAAAATTATATAATAATTCTACCTTTATTCAACGGTTTACAAATCATTTCAACTTAATTGACAAATGCAGGAGACCACCATCTTAAATTTACTGCTGATTTATTCATGCAACGAGAGATAATGGCAGTGATTGCAAGTCAGATTTATTGAATTCAGACAAGAATACAGTTTGCATGCATGTGAAGAGATCAGCCAAACACCAGTAAGTGGCTAAAACCATGGACTTCCACCCAATGTGTTTTCCACTGCATCGGGGCAGTGCGTGTAGAGTTTCAGCATGGTCCAAGGTTTCAGGCAGGGCTGACCTAATCCTAATACAAACAAAGCTCGACGATGTTACTAATGCATATTCATTGGGGCATAAGCGAAGGCACTACGTCAGCATACATTAGCGCGAACTTTTGACCCCCGACACTGGCAGATTCGTCTGGACGTTCGTGTGGACGGAAATTTGGGGATTGCGCGATCAGTGGAGAGACCGCGATGTGTGTGGGGGATAAAAAGAACGAACGGACTGAATCTGGACTAACATTCATGCTGCAGTAGCCACATATTTCCCTTTCCCGTCGGACTTCCTCATCAGTACACAAGAAGTATCTTATGATCTCTACATTGTTTTGTTGGCATTATCGCATTTGGCTATAGTTGCCCATCAACATACTTCCAATGAGTTAACTCCGGCAAACATAGAAATTATCCAATTCTCTGTTGATCTCACTTTTCCATTCAGCTAGATGAATGAATAGGAGTGACGTTCTTTCCATCCTAGCCTCATCCACTCCACCATTCATTCATTCGTTCATTCATTCTTTCAACCAATCAATCAATCATTCATTATCCTACCCAAAATTTCATTACACGCCATACAGCATCGTCAACTCGGCCTGCGCTGGAAACATGTCAAATCTATCGGCTCGCAGACGTCACTGCTTTTCAAAGGTGTCACTTCGATGCCGAGGCAAACAAGGAAGATTAAAAACATGGGGAAAACTTGTAAAGCCTCAACAAAAGAAGTGCCTAAACTAGACCATCTGCATGCGTGCTTCCTCCTCCTCCGCAGCAAGCAAGCAAGCCGAGCACAGGTTGGATAGTCAGTCGTTGGCTTGCATCTAACTAGGAGGCGGAAGGGCCCTTGCTCACAGGTCTCTAAAGGCACATTAAATTTCTGGGTAATCAATATGAAATCTGGCGAGAGAAATCAATACCTGCCATGTTGTATCACCATCTTGTGGAGTTTGAAATGTAAAGGGGGTAAAGGGAAGGGGAACAGCGGCATCAGGGTGGGGTGAGGGGGGGGGGGGGGGCTAAAATCTTCTTTCCATATTTTACTCCTAGAGAACCTGGAGGCAGAGGATGCCCTCTTCATATACCACTAAGGATGCAGTCTTTACACCAAGAACACAAGAACGTGTAGAGAACATATGATAACAATGTGAAGTAGCAATGAAAATATCCATCAAAACTTATCACTTACCCCCCCCCCCCCCCTCTCCCCTCCCCTGGTGACTTACTTTCCTTGTAAAATCCAAGCCTATTACTCAATATTATGTTTAAAGAGTAGGTTAAGTTGTTAACTGGTAGTACATCAGTGACAGAACAGGTAACATGTTGTCCGACGGAGGGAAGACATAATTCTTTACTTGAGTTCACTTCAGCAGCACCTTAGAAAAGATGAAAACCAGTGATTCCTCGCTCATCTTTTAGCATCTTGTTTGATCCTAATCATGGTGCATGGACGACGGAGGTGAAGCGAGCTATTAATACCCACAAGACAGAGAGTGGCAGAGGAACCTGGCAGAGGAACCTGGCTGTCTCCTACTCTCAAGATCTACACACTTCCTCTCTCTCTCTCCAGGTCTAGATACTCATCACCCTCACCATCTACAGCATCTACAACCAGGGCGGCGTTTCACAGAACTTGTCACCAGCGACAAATGACAGTTTTTGTTATAAGCTACTGAAATCCTTGCTTCTGATTGGTTATCAGCAGATTTGTCACAGAACTTTGACATTTATCATTGAAAGAAGACTTTGTGAAACGGGTCCCAGGTCCTCATCACCCTCACAATCTACAGCATGATCTACAACCAGGTCCTCAATCACTCTCACAATCTATAGCATCTACAACAAGCTCTAAAAATACATATCTTGGAAAACAATGAATAAACTTCGTCCTTCTACCTGCACTGCTGCAGTATATAATATGATATATGTATGAACTATAGTATATTATCATATTCTGCAGAGGACATAAGCATTTTCTACTAGCCTAAGTATGTGCATATTGAATAAAATGATTTGCTAAGTTATTAATTCTAAATATTGTCTCTCCCATTACTTTTGCTTTCAAGTACAAATGAGTCATCATGATTCTGACTGCTTTATTTTGAAGATATATTAGTCCATTTTCAAACAGATTTCAAATATAAGATGGTGATGAAAACCTATGTTTTAGGCCTAAATGAAGGCGACAAAATATTGCATTTCCAATTTCTGTCTTTCAAACACTCGATCTGCAGCAAAAGAGCCAATGGCAGAACATGATGAGCGTGGGTAATGGTCATTATAAATGGCTATATCATCCTGTCATCATGGCATCAATTCATATTACAGCTGGCCAGTGAGATATATGTCTGAATTGTTATTATATGAAATGGTGTGAGAGAGGATTGTGAGAGGAGAGGAAGAATGATCTATCAGTGGGGAAAGCAGGCACAGCTTCCCTAGCACGGACGGATGGATGCAAAATGCATCAAGATGACAGACAAGTAAAGTACAGAAAGCTGGGATTCTATGATGTAAGATAACAGGAGAGATGGTACTATGCGGTGGGGTCCATGTTATTGGTAAGACCAAGAGAGAAAGAGGAGAGAGAGTGAGAGTGAGTGAGAGAGAGAGAGAGAGAGAGAGAGAGAGAGAGAGAGAGAGAGAGAGAGAGTGGAGAGAAATATATGGATAGAGAGAGGGTGACAGAGATATGGAGGAAAGGGAGAGGGGAGAGAGAGAGAGAGAGAGAGAAGGGGGAGAGAGAGAGATAGAAGAGAAAAATTGAAGACAAATGTAGAGAGGGAGTAAAGAGAGGAAGAAAGGTAAAGAGAGGAAGAAAGGGAAAGATGGGTAAAGAGAGAGATGGGAAGATAGGACAAAATAGGGAGAAGGGTATGGAAAGGAGAGAGTGGGGGAGAGACATAATGTAGTAGATGGGGTTCGGGGAGTAAACAGGCAAATGAAAGTGGAAAACATAATGGCAGAACAAGAAAAGGCAGAGCAACAGAGATACAGATATAGAAAGAAAGAAAAAAGAAAGAGAGAGAGAGAGAGAAGGTAAGATAGAACAGAGAGAGAGAGAGAAAGAGAGAGAAAGAGGGAGAGAGAGCACAATATGCATATCATTCCAGGACAGGTTTACTGCACTTTGCTGTCAACTGCCCTAGAGCCACTACATCCAGCGTTCTACTACTCTAGTACTCGTTCATCACCATACTTGTACATGTGACATTTTCAAGGCAAATTGGTGAGGGAGGAAAAGTGTCATCATATTTAACCTAATTTTGCTCCACACATTGTACCAATAAAACATGTTACATATACCTCTATGACCCCCCCCCCCTCAATAAATTCCTATCTAAATTGCAGAAGACCTAGATATGCTAGCTATCACCCCTCTGTAGCTTAATTTTCTGTGTGGGTTCTGAAATTTAATATAATTTCTGACTCCGCTTGATAAAAGGGAAAATAATTTGTCCATATTGTATGTTCATCCCCCTATGTTGCTGTGGGGCATCAATCCATGTCTATCGCTTAAGAAGTGACCTTTATGATGCGGGATACAGATCTATATGCTCGTTGCAAATAACGCTCGCTTGACATTTTAGCCATTTTTTTCAGGTACCCATTTTCTTGTTTTTGTTTCAGAGAAGACAGAGTTCCTCTTTCAGGTATTTTCTTAACATTCACGATTTGAAGTCAGGCAATTTGACATCTCCTTGCCTTCTGAATATCAGCAGAAATCTATCAATCCTTTCATACACGCAGTACTGGAGTTTTAACACAAGTAGAATATCTATTGCTTGATGGTGTATTATATTATCTAAACCAATACTGTCTCATAACATGACTCCTATCAATTTAGCTGCCAAACACTATTTTGGGCTTGTGTTGAAAAAAAAATCAAGAAGTAACAAAATAAAGGTAGATATATCATTTCTCCCTTTCTGGATGACATTACTTCTTTGGTTGTGTAGCATACCTTACAGGTTTAAAGTTTCTCAATTCTGGGCCATATCATGGCTCCGACGCACCATCTTGCCCATTTCCATTCCCCCTTCCATCCCCCTTATTTTTCTTTCCCTTCTGAACCCTCACACTCTTTTCTCCTGCCACAGATTCTGGACCACGTATCAAACATGTACCTCGCTCCCGCCATCTTAATTCTCACCCATTCATCTTTAGTTCCCCACTGACTTTTCCCCCCCTCAGCTCCTTTCTCACACACTCTTCTCCCCAACAAGAGCGTACCCTAACACCCTCCAGCTTTTTGTCGCTCAATTTCATACATGCCATGAAAATAATGAGGTCACCAGAGACCTCAGTGATCAGTTCAACTTGACCTTTGTACCTCCCTTCCTGCCCCCTGATTGGACAGGGCTATACATAGCCTCCTTACAACTCTCTGGCAATTAATGACATCTGCCACCTCCGAGATTCCAAGCTCTGCGCAAGGTTATCTCAACTAAATGTGTCTTTGCTCGATTCTCAATCTCTCTTGTCCTTTCCCTATACCTTTCTCCATAAATCTTTCCTAAGTCAAGAGACAAGAGGTAATGACTTTGAATGTAAACTCAAGTTACAATTGTACAAGAGCTATTTTAACTAAAAAGTAAGTACTCCATGAAATTGCCAGTGGAGAGCAAGAAAAGTATTAACTCTACGTGCCATTATAAGACTTGATGCTTTTCTAGCTATCACAAGACAATATAGAAGGTGAACATTATTTTTTCTGCATTTTCCTGTCAAATGAAGTAACCTTCAATCAGAGAAAGTATGTATTCCAAGGAATAGCCAGTGTTGCAACAAAAATATATGTTATTTTGTACCATTAGAGAATCATGAATCCCACGTTTTAAAAATGCAGTAATGACTAAAAATATGAAAATATTATTTTTTGTAACAGGTTTGGAGGATTATAGGAATCATTGCATCAGTAATGCTATCAACATGTATGAGATAAACAAAGACTCAAGGCAGACATAAGCAGATGCTTCATCTAAACGAAATGTGACTTTTCTAGAACATGATGTTAGCAATTACATATGCACATGTACAAGTAGACTTCTGTTGAAGCTCTTGAAAGGTGAAGATTTAAAGGACACTTATCGTGACTCGGAAAGAGGTTTGTAATAAAGCAGAAAGGCCACTTTTGTTCAATATTTTCTGTACTTCAATTTAAATTTCACTTGAGAGATAACAATCAAGGATGCTTCATGCCTCTCTCATCAAAACCACTCTCATTGATGTAATTTTTGTAATGACTGTTGGGTAGAAGTGGGGGAGGGGAGACAATATATACGTAGGCCTACATATCTACAAATGCTAAATTAATTTCAGCCAATCCTGGAGGACAACTACAGATCAATTTTAGCATGATTGCCAACAGGTATTCACAAGGTTTGATGGTAACTCTTGAGACCATGCAAGCGTTGATTGATTGATGCAAAAGAAAAGGAAAAGGCAAAGCCAAAACGGAGGCTGGTGTTGGAGCCTACGATGTGCGAGGCATCCGGTGCTGCTTGGGCGCATCTAGTTCTTGGTAGGATGGTGATACTACAAACATCCTGCTTCCCATCATCCTTTGC
This sequence comes from Strongylocentrotus droebachiensis, assembly GCA_035222895.1. Classification (NCBI taxonomy): domain Eukaryota; kingdom Metazoa; phylum Echinodermata; class Echinoidea; order Camarodonta; family Strongylocentrotidae; genus Strongylocentrotus; species Strongylocentrotus droebachiensis. The sequence goes on from JAVYIG010003943.1 coordinate 52,479, forward strand.
ATCCTAAATGACTTGTGACACTGTCAGTCCTTGTTTACCCTCTCCGCTTCAACACTGACCTTTGAATTCTCATTTCTGGCGGGCAAAGATGACCCCCCCCCCCCCCTCCCCCTACCCGCCATCTCAATATTTAAAGAGACGCTACATCTATTTCTTGGAATAAAAGGTGTACCAACAAGTCTAATCAATACTGCTCCTCTCAGTTCCTATTTACTTTTATGTATGACCCCATAAATGCTCAGGTAAGGACGAGTCAAAGTACCCGCATTGTATAAGCCTATAGTAAAAGTCCAATCGAAGTGATATTTATGATATATTTACCCACCACATTAAAGTTTAGTAGAGGTCAAATAACCATTTCTGTTTCTTAAAATACATTATTTTTTCAAGAAATCTATTATATAACTATTGTGCTTGATCATATTCACTTTTTGTCTTAATGCATGTACATGTATAAGGGATAAACAACATTTTCCCCATATCGATTATCTATTAAACCCTATTAACATTATTACATTGTTTTCATCAGTCATTACATCAAAGATTTAATGCGATATATCACACTTCAACTACAGCAAAACTAAATGTATTTGACTTTACCCAATACATCATATCATGGGTTTTACATTAAATGTAAGATAGAAATTTGCCCTATCACTCTGGAGTATGCTACAAAATAAAGTTTTGGAGGCAACATGCCCATATTTGGAACCATTTCTCCCTACACCACAGTGATCTGGTTCCAATAACCACATGGAAGGTCATCGGCACGTTACCACGGTAACATCAATACAGGAGTCAATAAAAGACAGCCTTGTTGATTGGCTGGCATGCAGACAGCTGCGCAAGGTACAAAGGTCTTGTCGCCAGATGGGATGGCCCCATGCCTCCCATGCTTACTGTCTTTATTTATAACCTATTGATTAGACTAATTGCAGTCTCTCTATACCGCGGAATATTTATATTTGGAAGACTTTAAACAAAGGAGACAAATTCATCATCCATTGAACGTAACAGGAATAGTAAACAGGCCTACCATATAAAACAAAGCATTTATATACAATGAAAATGTGATGTGTATCCTATAAATGTGATGAGACTGTTGTACTGATATGTATTGCAGTTGCAGATCATTATTACGTTCATTGTTATTATGATCATTATTATGATTATTATTATTATTATCATTATTATTTATTTTATTTTATTTTTATTATTTTTATCACTATTATCATTGTTATTATCATCATTATTATAATTATCATTGTTTATAATAAGCTTGATTAGTAATACTTTACTGATTACTCCATGAATGTTTTCCAAACCAATTTGGATAAAACAGGAAAATGAGCCATCCACTTGATCGTTCATTTCCTTGAATTCAAGTCATGTAAACTGTGGAGAGTTAAATGTCTCATTAAACTGAATACGAATTGTATTACCATTAATCATACTGCACATTTTCGCTTGCTACTACTTAATGCAGTCAAAATAGTCTGTATTAAATATTTAAACCCAAGCAATTTTTTTTTTTTTTTTTTTTTCTGTTTTGGCTTATTTTTTTATTTTTGCAATGTATACTAAACCTGACATTCCTACATGATACCAAGCCCTAACCCTACTATTAATCCAAATTGCTACCAAAACTGTTATCCTATATCTTTGATGAAAAAATGTCCAGATCAATCGCTGCGATGGCATGCATCAGATCACAATTTAACAACAAATAATAAATGCCAAATAAATATTTTGCAATAGTAATTGCAATAAATTGGTTGTGACTTTGGCTAGGCACAGAAGTTGCAAAGAATTAAAGTTTCTTACCTTTCCATACTTCTCGAAGAACTTTTTTAAGTGTGGTTCTGTTGTTGATGCTGCGATACCCCCTACAAATATCTTTTTGGTCTTAGAAACAGGCTGCAAAGAAAAATAAAGAAGGATTAATGAGATATTTTTAGATCCAAGTAAACAGAATATAACGTCTTTTTAGGGTATCAAGCACAAAAACAGGAAGACAAGATAAGATATTGATGAGGTTGTTTACTAATGTTTAGTTTCGATTCAATTGAGACAAGTTTCATTGATGCCGGGGAGATATATATAGAAATGTGCTGCTGGATGAGAGATCAATAGTCACTCATGCAAATGCATGTTCGCTGATGAAAATTGCCTCTCATGTTGGAGGCTGAACATGAATCCGATGTCGATGACCTTGAAATAATATGGTTTGGGGGCTGTGAGGGGAGCGCCGTTGAGAAGAATGTTGTGATGAAGTCATCAGAGAGATGAAGTGCACTCATCAGTAGTGACACCAGAGGGGATTGCCCCCGAGGAGAGGTGAGAACATACCCGCATAAACCTGGCTGCGTTCACATATAGCGTGGTAAAACCACCTGGGACCCGTTTCACAAAGCCTTTTTTCAATAACAAATAACAAAAATCAGTGACAAATCTGCTAATAACCAATCAGAAGGAAGGATTTCAGTAGCTTATAACACAAATTGTCATTTGTCACTGATGACAAGTTTTGTGAAACGCCCCCCCCCCTGAACTACACCATCATGGCAAACGCTATCTTTGTCAAGGCAAGGCCAAGGTACAGTATGTCCCATGCATTACCAAGTTTTATTGTTTGTAACTTTGTATGAAGGAGTTGAGAACGTAAATTGACATAAACATATCAGTTTCTTTGATAATTTGTCTGATTATAAGTCTAATAGGGCTATTCGCTTGATACGGTCATCAGATATAATGACTTCTTACTAGGCTACTTCTTACATGTGGTCTTAACATATTGGACTTGGCCTTTACCACGGAAATCAGTAGAGAGATAACAAAAATGTGGCACTGCTTTTTTTTTTAAAGGCCCCTATGGGTAATTACTTATCCCTGGATTAGAAGAAAGAGTAATGAAAAGTGCACTATGATTATGGCACTTTAGTTTGGTTTGCTTTATTGAGACATGTGTGAACGAATGCAGGCAGGTTAATGACACGCAACATGAATGCTGCGTGTACTATCCCTTCTGGTGATGCTGCACTAATGTTAGATTTCATTTAATTTCCTCTTAATGAGGGTCCGAGCGAAAGGTGGTAAGAGGGAAAGAGAGAGTGAGAAAGAGAGGGAGAGAGAGATGCGGAGGGGTGGAGGCAAAGGGGGAGAGAGATGGAGAGAGGGAGAGAGAGAAGGAAGAGAGAGCAGGAGTGAGAGTGGGGAAGAAGAGGGATAGACAGAGTGAGAGATGGAAGGAGAGAAGGTGAGAGAGGAGAGGAGTTGAGAGAGGAGAGGGGTGAGAGAGGAGAGGGGTGAGAGAGGAGAAAATGTTGAGGAAAGGAAGAAGAGTTAATTAGATACAGATAATGTTCATCTGTAAATATGAGTGAGGAATGCTGGAGGGAGCCAGAGATGCCAAAGGATACGGGATACAGAGAGATGGAGGAGAGAGAAGAGAGAAGGAGATGGAGAGAGGAGGAGAGACAGACAGATATAAAGAGGAGGGGGTGAGAGATACAGATAGAGGAGGAGAGAGCAAGAGAGACGTAGAAGAAAGAGAGGATGTTAGTTTGCTGTGCACACTTATTGCATTCAAATGAGGGGGGCGGGCTGAACAAAACACTGTCATTACCCCCCTCCCATCAACTTCCTCTCTCATCACATCATTTTACTAGCATCCCATGCATACATCCATGTACACCCAAACAATTACCACACACCATACTATATCCCTGCTGAAACGTGAAAAGGGAATTAAACTCCTATAGCGATAATGATACTGGTTCCAATGCAAGTTCATTCTCATCCATATGCTGGGCTGCTATTTATAACAGACATGGCAATAGCAAAGCAGTAGAAATCACTGTGGTATTCTAATCCTGCATTAATACAGCAGACAATGTGGCAACTAAGATTACTGGCAGAGGCCATGGATTTATGAAGATTACCTTCACATTGCTACCTTTATTGGATTAAAGGCTGCAGATGACATTGTCATAATTTCCACTCTACACAAAGAAATACAAATCTATAATCTCACTCTCAAAACATCCACGATTCCACAATCTTCATTATTTCTCACACAGCACACATCAATATTCTTAATTTGACATATAAAATTGAGATATATTATAATAGAAATAATAGTACGAATGTTCCATTTTGCCATTTAAACCATCACGATCAAACATATTCCTTTAATATTTTACATAGTCTACATGTCCTCAGACTCCATCAACATATCCAGAACAAACTCATCTCCCAAATCCAACCAGATATAAAGATTTCTTTTATCCATTTTGGATTATACAGTGTCTAATTTGACTAAGACTGCTGAAGGCATTGCCCATCCGTTCTTGTCATCAGGGACCGGTTTCACAAAGCCTTTTTTCAATGACAAATGACAAATATCATCGACAAATCTGCTAATAACCAATCAGAAGCAAGGATTTCTGTAGCTCATAACAAAAACTTTCATTTGTCACCGATGACAAGTTTTGTGAAACACCCCCCAGGACTTTCAGAAGACATTTTCGAGGTGTCTGATCCGTTAGACTACCAGGATCCCAGAGAGAACGTGTTGGGGGTATGAGCGGATGAGAGTAATGAGTTAATGTGATGTGACATGACTGCTAAGTGATAACTACAAACTTATGACTTGATTCCAGAGGTGTATCCTCATCAGCATCCACCAATGCGTGTGGAGCCGAGCAGGGTTTAAAGATAATCTCCAGTTTTCTAGTAACGCTCAAAAATTAAATTCACATACAAATCCAACAAAATTCATCATCATATCATATCCTACATGTGCAAATAGATGGCACTCCTAAATTATTCTGAAAAAAAATGAGTAATTACTGAGTAGTACGCAAAATAAATGAGACAGGCAAGACTACCGGTACGCCCAGGTCATGTACATTGCCAACTTGCGACACGTACTGTCCAATGTATACATATTCATGTTAGCACTTTAGGGTATGCCGTACTAGCAAGTTTTCAGCAAATATTTTTAAAATATATAGCTGGACTGACCTATTCCACAGCTTTTTTCATAACGATTACATGATAACACATATAAACAATTTTTGAAAATGTTTCTCAAAATGAAGCTTCGCTACAAGTACTCAAAATTGGCTTTAAGTGAGTCTAATTCGTAACCTTAAATTTTAATTCAGCCTCCTGCTTATTGACCTTGATCTATTTTTCCTCTCTTTTTTTTTTGCCTCTCCATATCCAAGGCTACGTACGGCTATGGATGATGACTCGGGCGGTCCGACCACCTTGCTCAATTTTTAATTTCACTTATCGATTATTGGCATCAATCATACACATAGATGTAGAGAGAGTAGTACGACGGGAGTTACAAGTGAGATATTCCATTGAGGGTTTCTCTGTGTTAATAAAACATTGGACATATTATATTTTCTCCAATTTTATATCTAAAAATGATTTGGATAAAAATATGAACTACATGTATTACAAGTGAGATATTCCATTGAGGGTTAATTCACTGTGTTAATAAAATAATGGACGGGTTATATTTTTTTCAAAATTTAGATAAACCTAAACTGCATAGAAGGGTGTGTAACTTGTGGTAATGATTATGCTGAAAGCAAGAATTAAATTGCTTGTTGGTAGTGTTTCCCATTTTTCAGATGAGGGATGCAAACACTATTATTGTATTAAACAGCAAGTTTTGCTAAATACCTGCCTGACAATTAATGTATTCATCAGTATGAATTCTTCTTTACAGAAGCAAAAAAATAAAAAGTAAATAAATAAAACTAACTGATGCATGATAGACCTCACTAAACAATCAAGGTTACCACTGGATTTTAGAGAATACTCGATCTGTTTGCACTATTCCTACCTATAACCATTCACCTGAGTGGGTAGTAACAATCGAAGACCCAACACAGACATATTTCTCTTCCCAGTTCATTACCTGCATAATGACCGGGTTCATTCCTAATTGCAGATTCCATTTTTATATTTAAGCCCAAACTATATTTTTCCGATCCTTATTCCACTCCTTTCATTAGCGTGCCTCAAAGTGCAAGCATTAAGCAATAAGGTCACAATTACTTCCCCGGCCATTTACTGTTCCAGATCGTAAACATGGGCTGGGACGGACGAGACTGGGACGAGACTGCGCAGGTCCGTACGTACTTTGGCCGAGAGGGATGGCGTGATGGGATAGCGGTCTTCGCCCTCTGTGACATAAATATTCGTGGATGACCGTAATTTTGGGAATGGAAGCGCGCTGCTATGGTGTCCTTGATGGAATCTACACTACCAATTAAGCGACAGATTTGTCATTATGCTGCGGAAGGGAGCCACATAAACTCCCGTCCATATCCCGAGCCCAAAACAGGCACAGGGCAAAAATTGGAATGCCATTTTTATAAACCAGCTGAAATTGCCAATTTGGCGAAAGAGGAAGGCGATATGGAATTTTGGTTAGAACAAGCAAATTGCATGCCATCATACTGAAAATAGGAGAATGAGGTCTTCGTACATTAGATTCACCTTCGCTCAGATTGCTTGCCTTATTCGCATCAACATCCCCGGATGAATATCAGGTAAACTTAAACAGGGAAGGAAAATATCAAGTTTCAAGAAATGAAAGATTTAAGAGTGCGCTTTTGAAGAGGAAAGAGGTTGGCATATTGATGAAAAGTAGATTATGTATAGGTTCAATAATGAACAAAATTAGTGGAAAATTGTCAATCTTTTAGGCTCATTTTCCTCTTGATTCAACTCCAGTGCACTCATTTCTTCAAACCCTCTACATTCTTATTTCTGAATGATGTTATCCTTTGCACTGAAAGGAAGATGGCAGCTGAATATATATGAATAAAACTCTTGATTTTAAATAGAATTTCCCTCCCTAGCTATACAGTGGACCTGCTTATATTTTCCTATCCTTTCAAGCCAAAGTTTGGTGGTAAACAGCTTCACTTGTTTTTGTCTTCAAATTAAACCAGACTATAAAGAATAAATGAACATGTAGTATTCGCAAATACTATGAGTGAGAACAACATGGAAATAATCAATACCGACAGAGAAAAGGTGTGTACGGTATATAGAATGATGTACAGTAAATGGGGAAGTGGGGGAGGGGAGTAAAGGGGAGGGGGGGGGGGGTTGAAGAGAGAAGACTATAAAGGAAACATAACTCAGGACACATCTCAAAGCTATGAAATTGACTCAATTGACTTGAAAAGCAGGTAAACAGAAGACTTGCAGATGAGAATTGCAGCCAACACCATCGATATATTTCTACCAAAAACTGATCAAACCAGAGAACCACTCACACACACGTTTACGAAGGCGTTACACAATCAACCAATCAATACCCTTTTCTCTCTCTATAAAGAAAGAAAGGCATGGCAGCAGGGGAGATGAATGGCATAGAATATCGGCCGGCTGCTGCATATAGGTCCTCATTCAGATCAAATAGTTCTCTTTCAGATCAAATATATAAACAGGAAACAAAAGCCACATGGTAATGATAGGTTTCTTTTCCTACTACAGTATATCAAAAGCAATATCTACGAGACAGGGGAAACAAATATAAAGCTTTTCAGTGATCATTATACTGCAAACAGAGCAGCAAGTTAGAAAAAAGAGAGGAAGTGTGACTTTTTCATGTTATACTTTTGGATTGTCAACTATATGTAGGTCTTATTTCCTGTATGTTCAAAAGGTACATCTGCCTAAAGGCTAATGATTTTTGTTTATTCTTATTTAGCAGTGGATTGGATATTGGATTGGAAGTGTCAAGAGGAACTGGAATGATATTGGATATTATGCCATCCAGTTTATCTGTGGGATAATGTTAACTATGCCTCTTAAAGAATATAAAAAATGACACATATTAAATGACCGAGTGGTAGAAAGCAAAGGTCTCGTAACCTGGAGATAACAGGTTTGAGAGCAATAGATGTACTAGTGACCTTTCATAATCATAATGCATTGATTATCAATTGCCAAATCCCTCAGATAGGACTTAAATGGCCGTTGGTTTACTGGTTGCTTAAATAATAAGCATGATTATATTTGCTCTCTCAAAGTGGGCTAAAATTAAACATCTACCAAATTCAACTAGAAATTGCACAATATAAAACAAAGGACTGATTGAACAAAGATCGTCTTCACAGCGAGCTAATGCACCGAGTTGTTGCATGAGGTGACACTGACATGTAATCACTAGGGATGGAATGAATCAGTTGACTCTGGTTATTTGATTTCTCCCACTCTCCTCCATCCATTCACCCACCCCACTACTACTAATCCGACTATGACAGGCTCTCTCATTCTTACTGCTGCAGTGCTGGCAAAACCAAGCCACAGGCGGATGATGTACCTGAGCAAAATGAGACCGCAAAAATCAATGAACTACCTCCACCGGTATGAGCACGGATGAGGATGGGATGAAGAGGGAAGAAGAGAAGAGAGAGAAAGAGAGAGAGGGAAGGGAAGAGGAAGAGAGAGGGGGAGAGAGGGAGAGTGGGAGAGAGGGGGAGAGAGAGAGGGGGAGAGAGAGAGGGGGAGAGAGAGAGGGGGAGAGAGAGACAGACTGAGAGAGAGAAGGAGAGAGAGAGGGGAGAGAGAGAGAGAGAGACAGAGAAAGAGAGATAGAGAGAGAGAGAGAGACAGTCGGACTGAGAGAGAGAGGGAGAAAGAGGGAGAGAGAGAGGGGAGAGAGGAGAAGGGTGGAGAGGGTGAAAGAAGGTGTCATTCATAAACAACTTCACTTCACTCCATCCTGCGGGTTAGTTCATGACTGGATGATGCTCTTCACCCATCCAGGGACTCTCCCCGATTAATCTTGTTAACCTGTCACTAACCACCACCACCACTTCGCCGCCCGCCAACTAAGACGTCTTCATCCTATCATGATGTCTTCACCCGATGAATCACAACATACATGTACACAGATTAAAGGAGGGAAAAACCAGCCCATGCCCCCCCCCCCCACCCCTTATGAAACCCATACCATTTATTAACCAATTGCCTACATGATTTGGGTGGTTCACATACCAAGCCTATGTAAAAGAAAAAATGTAGTGATCGATTGCTAAAGAATAAACTTCAATATCACCAAACCAACTTTATGTTATCATTAGGTTAATGGCTCTGAAATGGACTAACCAACCGTTTTATCATTCTATCATTGTTATATAAGTCTTTGATTTTGTTATATTGTGTTATTGTTTTTTATGATGATTTTCGGAAATAAAACAAACAAACAATATGAAATGGTTAGGTCAGATGATGAAACCTTTCAAATTTCAATTAGTTTCCTGGTTCATTCTATATTGACATTCAGAGAGAGAGACAGAGAGACAGAGAGACAGAGAGAGAAAGAGAAAGAGAGAGAGAGGTGAAAGACCTTCCCGTTTCAGCTATCATCACAACAACTTCAGCCACACTACAATTTGTCAAGAAAGACAGCAACCAAGCAAAGGGTCATGACCCTTGACCCACTGCGGCTATAATTACTCATTCTGCAGGCAAACAACCTTTTCGGAATCTATCTCCTATTTCCGAAGCTCTTATGAAAGGTTAAAAGTATACTATTTATACAGAAATGTTATCAAATGAAAAATTAAATTTGGCATAAGGGTGTCCCTACCTTTACATTAATTACTCAAGCATAGAATCGATTAAAGGTAATACAAAGTTTTGGGAAATTTTGAAAATTGGGTGGATAGTGAATCTTTAAAATTTTGATATATTTGGATGCCCCTGTGGATGTATTATAAGCAGTAAAAAAATTAGCCCCTAAAACATTTCTGTTTTCGAGAAAAATTGAATATAAAAATTTACCGGTGCTCCCTGTAAATCGTGATAAATTTCAAATAGCGCCTATGGCCGTACAATGGTAGCTGCGACCATGAAAATCTCAGAATATGTAGTTGGGATATATAATTTCCAAACGGGAATAGCTAATCAGTCGATTTTAGTCAAGAAACATTGTTTCATAGCTAAATTAATATCTTGACCTTGAGAGGGAGATATACAACATAAAGAGTTTATTATTTATAATTTCATAACTTTAGACTCGATTTCAACCGCGACAACGATCAATGTATATTGTAGGAACGCATATGCTTCTAATATGTTAATTTGAACCAAATTTATGACCCCATACCAAAACTTTGTAATACCTTTAAGCACTGTACTGTTTCAATTCATTGATTGGAAATTGGTTCAATGGTACTATAGATCGAGGACTAAGAGCAACATATCAACAAGAACCTTCTACACTAATAATGAAGCACTCAGTTGCCACCTATACTCAGCCCCCTAAAACTAGCTCAATTTTAATTTTCTAAAAAGACACCCCCCCCCCCCCCCCATGCAACAAAGGACAACAGGACATATCAATTTTCCACTCAATTAACTTGCGTCATTTTGAAAGGGTGGGGAGAACAATATAAGCTGCTAATTTAACTCGCTGCCTCTTTTTCCCCCAACCTATCATTCTCCCTTTTTTTCCTCTTCCATTTTGTTTTGCTTTTCACAACGAGCCTTGGATGACATTTGATTGATAACAGTTTACATCCGAACAAATTTCACTACTTTTCCGTATCACAAAAGAAACAATCAATATTCTATCCAACGGAATGAAAATTCAAGGTAGTATTGCTGAGCTGTTTAGGCATGCCGAGTTGTTTTGCCTTCTATAATAGAAATCGGGCAATGATTGATCACATATGTGTCAAAGGAGAGATAACGCTTAATACCCGCTTTACACTCGGTCTTTTATTAATGCAAGTTAAATGCTTTACCTTTTTTCTCACTTTCATGACGATTAAGTCCTATCTTTATAGCGATGATCCAAAACAGTGTGCGTGAGAGAAGAGGCATTAGAGGGTGCTGGGAAGAGCATGATGTTGCCAATTTACCGATACATTATCTTCCAATGACGAAAGACTAATGATTGTATCGACTGCTGAGAGCCAGCATAAGGATGTTGGCTATATGGAAGGTTTAAGAGTTAATAATAAATGCCCCTTTGCCTTCAGGAGACAATGCAGAATGTTCCTAAAGCAATATGTATTTTTATTCATATGTATTTGTATCGCCTTCTTCAGTACAAACAAGAGTTGACAAATAGTGTAATATTAAAGAATTTTGTATTAATTCCAACCCTAAACAGTAAAACATTGAATTAATAAATAAAGTATCACTAACTATATCCAAATTGCGAATTTTTGGTCTTTTTCCTCCAACCCCCCCCCCCCCCCACCCCTGCTGTCTGTTTCTCCCATTTTCAATGATATGAACTTCATATCTCTGTATATTCTGTGAATCCTCCCCCTACTCCATCAATGGTGTTGGGTGTGAGGTGATGCTGGACTGTTTACACGCAATCTCCTTGGCTGACTGATCCCATACAAACACACACACACAGTGAACTCAGGTGTTGAGATTTTAGGGACATGAGGATAGCTAGCGGTCTGGCTTGGCTGATCTACCGTGACTAGTCTCAAGCAAAATTCGTCATGATCAAGCTCACTCATGCCGACCAACCCGGCTAGATTCAGCGGACATTACTACAACAATAGCCACACAATGACATGGTGTCTGGCACACCAACATCAGACTTAAAAGAGAGAGAGAGAAAGGGGAGGGGAGAGAACAATAGCCTATTGGGCCTGGGAAGATGAACAAAGGAAGAAGAATAAAATCTAAAGTGTGCTTTTCAGCTCCAAAGATCAATAACTTGATTGTTGGCCACAATGACTTGGAGGAGGAGTGGGAAAAGAGTGGGGTGAAGGAGCATCGGCATGTGGGTACGGTGTACAGAGTTTTTCTTTCAAGACATGCTTACTCACTTCGGTGTACTGAACTGCCAATGACACGTGAAAAGCCCTACTTGGAACTTTGGAAGACTGCTATTTAGTTCCTGGTCATAAATACTTCCTTCTCAACAGCTTATTCAAAAAACTTGCATCAACTGTGTCTCTTTCTGTTACTTTAAGAAAAAACTTTCCTTATAATTTTATAACCTGCATGTTACGCTTGACATAAATAAACTGAATGCTTTCAATTTCAAGCAGTGTTGAACACATGCATGAAGAAGGTTCATGAATACACAAGTCGTGAATACATGTGACCATGAGAATTGCGATACCATATTGCTCAGTAGTATATATCAAGTGCGAACCATACTACTTTTGAAATACAACACATACCGGTATTTCATGGAGAAAAAAACAAGGAAAACAAACCAACAAAAGTAGGTCTTGCACTCACCCTAAGGCGTGGGTAAAAGTAGCCATCAGAACAGTGCAACATTTTTTCCTCAAAGTGGAAAAAAAATAGATAATTAAACAATCCACACAAATTATTGAGAGATCAACAGTCTAGGAATGATGTGATTGAAGAATTAGACTCCAACAATAACGGTCCCAAGCAACGAGTTCTTGACTTGCACTTGAAATGAATAAAACCTCCGAGACCATACGTGGAAAGAACTAAATTTGCCGCTGCACTCTACACATGTATGAGTTTCTGGATGTAAAAGAGCTAGTTAGATACCGTGTATATCTAGCGCTGACAAACCTATGCTATGATTATCTCAAAATTATTTTTAAACCCTCCAAAATGTCTGACTAATCAACTTCACATCATCCTACTTTTCGAGCCGCCTTTTCCTTTTCTATTCTTTTTATTTTGAGAATAAAATCCATGCAAACACTATTCATCACTCCCAATCCCGCGTTGCCGATTTAGTGATCCCGGCGCTGGATTAGGACTGACATTTGGTTCTCATCGCGGAGCATGTCACAAATCGCTAATAATCCCGAGAAAGGATTAGGAGAGCATCGAGCATCTGTTCAAAGTCAATTGATAATTATATCCAAATCAAAAGATATCCTTAAACTAGGCTGTCACTAGCAAAACAAAATGAACATCCAGGTTAATTCCTATTGACTCACGCAGAGGAACATGTTTTCCGCAAGAGATCTCGAGGCTGGGTGTGACATTATAATACAAATTACAAACCCTCACACTAATCAAGACTGTATACACATCAATGTACCATTCAAGTCTGAGCAAAGATTCAACGATTACTCAATTCAATCAACGGTATAACAAATTCTAATTTAGGAAACAATTTGAAGAAAACTGAAAGATATAGATCATTTACAGTCGAGGTCAAAGACAGAAGACCTGCATGACAATTCCATATTTTAACTGTTTTATGTCACATTATGTGGGTTTTTATCTCATTACATCAATTTTCATGACAAGAAACAATGGCAAATTGGGAAAGTTTGGTGTTGTAATTCATTAATTTTGTGGTATGGAGCTGTCACAAATTTAGACCACAAGCGAATTTTGAGACAGATTTTGGTTTGACTTATTCAGTCTGGACTCGTTCTGGATTTGCTTGGCACAATATACTGCACATTTCAGTTAGAGTAGTTGAGTTACTTGACTACAGGGCAAGACCGAGACTGAATCCATTCACAAACCAGTTGTCTTATGGCCTCCAATTCTGTGAGCTAGAGAAGCAGAAATTGAGATTGATAGAGATACACAATGTAAGGTAAACCTCACCCATCTGAGAAAAGATGCTCTCTCTCACCACAACCACAATTAAATTACCTGAAACTTAGCTTTTTGAGCCCAAAATTACAGGCCCGAATCTAATTACTGGATAGGGTTTTATCTCCTGCTGCCACGCTAGCTAGCCGTTGGGATCGTCTGTTTTTTCAAGCACCTGGAAATAAGGCATTACAAGCCATAGCGACGGAACCTCGTTACCAATCTACAGAGGTATTCTTTGCAGCTAGAGTCCAGGATAGACGCATGCTGAATCCCTTTTAATTTGATCAGCGTAATAAAGACTGGGTTGTTGATGAAAGGGGAGGGGGAGGCGGAATTAGGTCACATACAATGACATCCAACCGTGCCCCTTTCATGCTGACATATAATTTCATTTCTGACGATGAAGTCATAATATTTGGTAACCATGGCGATGGAGTTAGATATGAAATACAGAAACGAGATGAGGGATTGACTACTGCTTTCTCTATCTGCTAGGAGACTGCAAAGACTGATTTATTATTGCGTTTGCGATATGATTAATGGAATTGCTTGTATCCTCGCATTAGAGGGCCACAAAGGATAAGCAAGGGAGTAATTGCAGCGCGACAGGAGTGATGGAATGATTCGGATTGAGATATGACCGTCAGCGGCATCACCAAACTAAAACAACAAGCAGCACATTCATACCATCCCGTCCCAGGTATGCCACACCATAGCAGCCATTCACCCACCAGCCAGCCAGCCTGGTGTTGCATCTCATTTCCTCTACCAGCATCACAAAGATGCAATCCGGAGGATACCGGTAGACGACTCACACGAGGGATGCGGGGTGACGGAGGAGGGACGATTAATTGGGACTCCCGAGCATCACCCCTCAAACCCAAGGAAAATCAATTTGACTTCAAAAGACTCCAAGCCGCTTCCTCCCATATCAGGCAATTAACACAGGATAAAACATCACGTTTTCATCCTTCTACGCCGACTATTATTTCAAAATTGGGCTAAATATTTCCAGAGAGGGTGTTATAATGGAAAAACACACCAACTACCGGTAATTCAAATCAAGAGAAATCATGACTACTGACACAAAAGGTTCATACATGAAATACAGCTCAGTTGAGATATAATGAGCTTGGAAATGGCTTCCATAAAACCATCTGATAAGCAGTGCTTGGCAATCTTTTATTACTTCTTCAAGCTGATAACAAGAATAAAAAGAAATGTGTTGATTCACACAGTAACATCAAAATATGCCGACAAGTAACTGGCTGCAGATACCACTAGCTGTCTTGGATTAAAGAGCAATGATCTTTTTCATTAATCTGGTGAAGCATGAATAATTTTATTTTCAATCAGAGCTTATTTTGACTGAAGTTGATATTATGATGGATGGAGCAATTCAAGTTATAATAACAATATTTCAACACTGTTTATCAATTTCCCTTTTCTTTTTTCAAGCCAACTTGCATGAAAAGAGAATAGTAATATTTTTTTTTAAATTAACGATGTTCAAACTGCTTGAATTCCATATCTTGCTGTCCATCAATGTTTCTACATTTCTTGAAAAATTAAATTACTCTTGCTGGGAGTGAAGTTGTTGTATTTTCCTTCTACGATCATGATATGCAATGATCATCAGTTGTGACAACTTCACGACAGTTTCTTGCATGTTCTTTAGACCATGTTAATGTTATTTTGCTCATGTTACATCATGCAATTTAACAGCAAAAGTGATCTACTTTTCCAGCCTTGCATACATGTACATACTCCACACACGAATGCACTCACTTTCGCAGTCCAACAATTTTCCGGCAAAATGCACTTTTCCCATCAGCAAGGTTTTCCAGTTTGATGCATTTTCTGCTTGATAAGCTAAATTCCAAACAAACATCTTCACTCGTTCAACATGCATTTACCGGTAGTTTCTCCATTTTCATCCCCCCCCCCCCCCAAAAAAAAAAAAAAATGAGGGCAGGTACGTACAGCCGAAAATTACAATGCAAAATATGCTTTCTTTAAAACTAAGAAAAATGAAGTGCCTGAATCCATACATGCTTGTCAACTTACACGATATGGATTTAAAGCAGGTACTTGACTTTTATACTTTTTAAATACTTAAGCCGTAACTGGAAATTTGTGGTGATTTTGCAATCAATTCAGTAAGCTTTTCTCTCACTTTAAAATCTCCTAGAGCAAGGCTATAAGGCTCACAGGTAAATTTCATACATCAAGAAACATTGACATATTATAGTCACAAAACATGAAATGGTATGAGTCGGACTGCATCTCTTCTATGCTGCACCCATCAGGCAATAACAGTTATATATAGCACTGTCCACAGAATGAAAAAAACGCATCTCTCTTACGACATAGAGCTAAGGCCACATAGCAAATAGACTCCCCCACTACAATTGCATTTGTTCGCAAATAAAACGTGGCATGTTTGAAATTAACTGCGGTATGCACTATTTGAAGGTCCCCTGTACATGTATGTATATATTTTTGATAGCCTTGTTTTCATTAGGACATGTATTTGATATCAGAAATAATCCAATAAAATCTATCCCTCTGCTTCGAGGGAACCATATATTTCTTCCCCCTCTCTCCCGGAACCCATTTACACTACCACAGGTAGCACCATCTATATCGAACTACATCCATAGATGTACTGTTAATCATACTTGTCAATATATGTACAGTATAGAATACTATAGATAGAAAATATATGTGACATGTTTTAACCTGAATTATATCTCTCTTTCCAGTTTTCTCTGCTCATTTTGATTAAAGTTAAAATTTATAAAGTGAACAACATAAAAAAAGCACTCTAAATAGTTGAAAGTAGATTGCTCTGAAATTGTAAATGCAGTTAGTCTTTATGAATTTTCATATTTTGTTTTACCATCAACGATTTCTGCTCTCATTTTCCACTCTTACTCTTATTACAGAGCTAGCATCAGCTGAACTACCAGATAAATATCATTTTGAAGTTTTGAATCGTAGATGATCTATTATTTAGGCTGAAATGAATGATTTTGCAATCACTTGTATATATATAGCTCAGTCTCTTGTTCATATATTGCTCTCTCAAATTAAAAAAGCTACTCGAGCGCACTAATGTCTACTTAATCCAAATATCAACATGCGATGATGATTAACTATAATTCACATTCAACAAAACAAGCATCAAGTCATCTGCAAAAACTGCAAATTACAGAGGCAAATATCAGAGAGTGGGAAAGCAAATGAATGCCTCTCATTTTTCATTTATCAAACTGACATCTCGCCCACCAACTGACTGGTTTCACATCCTGTTTCAAGCTTTTCGTCAATTGATATTACTTTTTTTCTCACCCTTCACTTGAGCAAATAATGAAATGTAATATAAAAGCCTAATATTTCAAATAGCCAGATGACCTCATCATTGCCTGTAGTCAAGTATCCATCCAGTACAAAATTGAAAGTAATAAATCACTCAAGCCTGCACCACATATGCTCGGGACTGTAGCACTAGTTACAGGATATGGAATCTGGGATATGATCTGCGTTATAACTTATACCGTCATTCACTATTTTTCTTGCAGTTCTGTAGAAAAAAATCAGTCCAAAAAAGAAAAAGGCTACACTTCTAGTAGAAGACTTATACAATATCAAAGATATATATGTATATGTACTCTGTCATCCCCTATATATCATTCACTATTTTTACTTTTTTTTCTCTCTTGCAGTTCTGTGAAAAATCAGTCATAAAAACAAAAGGCCTACACTTCTACATTATCAAGATGTATATTTATCTGTCATCCCCCTGTATATACCGTCATTCACTATTGTACCTTTTTCTCTCTTGCAGTTCTGTGAAAAATCAGTCGTAAAAAACAAAAGGCCTACACTTCTACATTATCAAAGATGATATGCACTCTGTCATCCCCTGTGTAATATACCTAGATGACATTGGGAAATTATAACCTTGTGTTTCTCTTTGAGTGTTTGTTTGCACTAGATCTGTAACCACGGCAACAAAGCATCTTGTGTTAATCTTTGGACATTTCCTTCCTCTCTCTCTCTCCTCTTGGGTATTTATTGCTAAACACATTTTGCTGAGGTTGGGAAAAAGAGAAGTGCTCTCTCTCTCTCTCTACAAACACTCAGACTTGTCAATGTTGTGATTTTCGTTCATTATTCCTCAACACAAGTGTTATTCCCCAGCCCCCCCCCCCTGCCTCATTCGTTCCATAAAAAATATGAATTTGTAGTTCACCACTAATCTTGAATGAAAATACGCAGATTCCAAATCTGTCATAAAATTTCACAGTTAAAACAAAAATTGTTTTTGGGCTTGTTCTTCCCTGAACAGAACTATATCAATGAAGAGTTAAAATCAAAAGATTGGATTCTAAAAAGTGACAAATTTATTTGTCATCTTTACAATTCTTTTCGTCCCTATGTGGAATAATATTACTTTATATGGATTACTCTTCATATTCTATATATTGGACCTAATTTTGATGCCACGTGTGTGTATACAGTCCCATATACCTATTTCTGTGTGAGGTGATTTCTCAGCAAGGTAGAGTCAATTCATGAAAGTGTTTTGAATTTTTTATGCCATCATTCATAATCGTCACAATATTATTTCTATGTACGAGTCCAGAGCCTCACAATAGTACTCTTATTTACTGCATAATCGACCAATCAGAGTCAATCCCTATAGGCCGTCTCTTTCCCAATGAAATAGCACGACCACTACTACTCAATTCCGTCTTTAAACGGCACGTAACCGAAGCCTTTTTCCATGGACAGATGTGTTGTGCCTAGAGACCGATACACTAAGCTAAATGCCAACAACTCATCCATGATGTAACCATGGATACGCAGCTCAAATCTGGGCAGTCTCTTGTCCATTATGCTCTTTCTCAGATTCTCTTCTGATAAAGGGATAGAAATGTTTTATTCGTCTAATGTATAAGCTTAGAGTTGTTAACTCTTCTGACTTTTACAGCTCACAAATGTATTTCAAGGTCTCAGGCATTATTTTGGTTAAAGAAATATTTATTATCATTTTACTTTAATTGATTTTATATCTTCTCAAAAGTCATAGATGACCAAATTTGTTTGTTAAGAAGGAAAACAAAATCACCCTACAACAATTCAGTTTTTGTCATACCTAGTGTAACTGAGAGAAAAGACAGAAGGGTCCACAAACAATATCATATTCTGTAAAGGTGGTTTACCACAAGCTTTTTTGCATAATTCATTATGAATATAATTGTGCTAGCAATATAGCAATTAGTGAATTTCTTCAGGACAGCGTTATCTGCATAGTTTTACTCTAGAGCATCTTTTTCTTGTCACTTCTGGGACAGGCCTTTGATAACGCAGAGTGGTTGGTGTCCCTCATCTAACTGAACATATAATTATTTCATGTGGAGTATTGCATGTCATTTCTCTGTAAGAAATGATACCAGTCTGCAGGGAAACCTACAGCACAGACACCAGTCTGTTGGGTGTTGTCTGGGCCATATCACCCTTGGACTAGAGGATTAGATTTGAGAGGTGTCACTGACCCTGATTGGTTCTGGTTCTCCCACACACCTTTCTCTCTCTCTCTCTATCGCTCTCTCGCTCTCTTTGTCTCTATCTTTATCTTTATTATTCTCTCTCTCTCTCTCTCTCTCTCACTCTCTTCCTCTATCTCTTTCTCTCTCTTCTTCTCTTTCACACACCCTCTCTGGCACACCCTTTCTATTTCTATTTCTCTCTCCATCCTTCCCTCCAGGGAAAAAAATTAATATTTATTTTTCGGGGGCTACTTTTCAAGTTTGCCCGCATGAATATAACATTCTTAAACTTGATTTGCATTGAACTCTATGCAAATTTATGGGGGCTCTTTTCTGATTTTCAGGGGCTCTTTTGGGCATTTCGGGGGCTAATTCGCCCTGAGCCCCCGTGTATTTTTTTCACTGCTTCCCTCCCTCAGCCTCTTCCCACCCCTCCCTCCCTTTGACTACCCTGCCTTCCCTCCACACACACACACACTCTCTCACACTCTCTCTCTCTCACTCCCCCTCACTACCATGTTTATCTCCTTCCTTCCCTCCCTCCCTCCCCTCCCACTCTCTCCCTCCCCCTTTCTCTTTCTCCCTCTCTCCTGCACTCAATCAGTCAGCCCCACAGGGGACCAACCTAGTTATATGAGATCATAGACCCTTCCACCATCAGGTGTAAAATGGTCTGCTGCACCAACCTCCAACATCAATTTCAATGTGTGGGACTGACTACATATATGATATCCACACCTGAAGTTTGGTCCCCTTATCTTATTTTTGCATCAAATATGCGAGGTTTCGTTCTATGAAAAATTATTTTGATCTGTATATACAATCTTTTCCTTCAAATTTTATCTGAAATCTTAATCAAAAACACACAACGCGACTCAGTGGAAGAGATTCGTTTTCTTCCAAGATCCTCTCTTTTGGATATTATTACTTCTCATGGAATTAAATCAGGTTTGAATCAACTTGGAGAATAATATGGTATTATTGTTTGAATTCAATTCAGATATTGATCAACAATACCAATCTCAATGCTAAATAGCCACTAATATCTTGGTTTTTTAATCGCCTTCATTTAAGAGTCTGCATTTTCAAGTGGAGGGGGTGGGGGATCAAACAAAGATGTGCTTTCCATATATTTGTAAGTCCCCTCTCACAAGATACAATAAGAACGCAACCTCGTTAACAGTATGTTCAACTCAGAATTAATAAAAGTTGTCCATTATTACCTAACAAAATTAGAAGAGTGAATTCACTGAGTTTCAAGTGCCATTGAATCTACATAATAGTTGATGCTCTATTCATTTCAAGTTTCCATTCAAAATTCCAAATATAGGCAAGCATTGTGAGTTTAATGTGTTTCTAATGCCAATAGGCTCCTTCTAATATCATTGTCCACTACATTAAAACATTTGGGAGTAGGGCTATAGACTTACAAAGGATAAAAGAGAAAGATAGGCAGAGAGAGAGAGAGAGAGGGGGGGAGAGAGAGAGAGAGAGAGGGGGGGAGAGAGAGAGAGAGAGAGGGGGGAGAGCGAAAGAGAGAGAGTGACTGTGTGGAGGTGGAGGGAGAGACAGAGACAGACAGGCAGATAGACAGACAGACAGACAGACAAACAAAGAAAGACAAAAACAGAAACAGAATTAGAGACAGAGACAGGTGAAGGAAGAGAGAGAGATGGAGGTAGAAAAAGAAAGAGAGATAGACAGCAAGATATAGAAAGAGAAAAATAAGAAGAGGAAGTTGATAGAAGATTAGCCTAGATGCGTTGTGCCTTTAAGCATTTAAAGCAGAGCTTTAATATGGTCCAATTAGAGAGGTCTTTAACTTCACACCACTGTATCACATTCCAATAGCATGATGCCACAAATCTGCCCTTTTCACACTCTACTCCTAGATCGGTCATTCACCAAAGGCCTCACCCTTCTACTTCCTCCTCAAACCAAACACCCATCAAACCCATCTCACAATTTCCTACCAAATTTTTAGGGACATCTAGAGAAAAAGAGACACGGAGGGTGGGCTCGTTTCGAGACATTTCTTCTTCTAGAATTATATCTTCCGTTCTTCAAACCATCCTTTGGATCAAAGGCCAGGGCCGTCGTTTTATATATTTTCCCAAAATCGTTGCAATAATGCTTATTTTGTTGTTGAGAGGCTTTAAAAGTTCTTTCGATAATGAAAGCTGCACAGCGTGACATTCGCAAACGTAAACACTCGATATGGATTTTCATCGTCCCTATTTTCTTTCTATTTCATCTCCCTTATTCAATTTCAAAACCCATTAAGTGTGACACAAATTTCATAATCTTAAACAAAAAATAGCACTCGGTGCTCGGTGAACTTTCAAGGTAGTGTTGGGTGAAGGCAACCATGCAGGCCCTCGTAAAGTCCATATTCACACTTCGACGTTACATTTAATTGAAATTCACTTCATATTACCCCCTTCTCACATGCACTGATCATTATATCTACTCCTCTTGTTTAACCACATGCAGCTAGATATTGATTTTAACTGCTTTTTCCTTTCAAGACACCATAGATACACTTAGTTGAAGACGCAGTACCAGGAATGAAATAAAAGCTTTCCTAATAAACCTAACACACTTGATAGACGCGTCTCATTGATATATGTTTCTCAGCTTGGATCGTAAGAGCACCTAAGGTCACGGAACACACTAATTAAGAGTCCTCTCATTAACTCCCCCTTCGCATTCATTCAACAGTGTTCTTGCACATAGATGTGGATCCTATGTTATTGCAGCTGTCTTCTCTTTGTGGATCATCGTGACATTAATAAACATCATAACCCTTCCCCCCCCCCCCCCACCGACGGATTAACATACAATCTTCATCTATGTAAACTTCATCATCAGATATATACCTTCCTAAGCCTTCCACCCCCCCTCCCCCCCCCCCTTCCACCTTCCCTCCCCAAAATATGATCTGACAAAGATGAAATTGTTTATAAATGTATATCTGCTATCAGGTTTATATGTTACTTGGTTTACTTGTATGAATACTCATCATTGATGAACACATTATTTCCTCTACAAAAGGTGCTATATAAATTCAAATATTACTGTAGTTAACAGATAAATGATCTGTCAAGAACCAGAAGTGCATTGACGCACATCCTAGAACCAAATGAATCGTAAGTCACTGGCTGGGGGGTCAATGGAAAATATATAGACCTAAAATACCAAAATTATATCATGTCTATTTGGTTATCAGCAAATAAAAATATTGTATTTATATCTGCTTTTGGTCTTGTCAAAACCACTCAATGGGGTACCACAAGGCCATCTATCACTCAGTTTGGACCAAGGATGGTCAATTCCTGAATGGAGAGAAGCCTGCATGCCAATGCCACCACATCCACAAGGGAGGGAGGATGTGCTGCTCGTAGTATCTCCTCTGTCTAAACTATCCTCCTTCTACATTTAGTTATCATTCAATTTTCCCTTCCCTGCCGACATATATCCTCCTACACGCCGATGCGCTGATGCGATATCCATATTTCTGCATCATCTGTAATTCCTTAAATTGGCCCTGGTTTATTGGATTCTAGCCCGGGCCATTTGCCTGTGGTTTGTGGTTAATCTCATTCGGTGGTTTCAGAGGTAGCTTCAGTTCAAACACAACTCACAAGTAATGTCATCGAAGACGAGGGGAAAAAGGCAGGGAATACTGTAGGTTTCAAACTTTAAATCCACCAAGACTTCATCTATTTTCGTCTTGCACTTGTCAGAGTAAAAGCTAAAACACAACAATAATCTTACAGACAGTTGAATTGTCACTGTAAAATCTGTAAATGCATTTAAAATATCAAATTGCCAGTTTGTGAAGCTTTTAGGTTCTTGTTGTTTAATCCTTATAGATATTATTGTACAAATTGCCTGCCTCTGGTCCTACATTGTCTTTTGTAACAATGTGAAATTGATAATATATCTCCAAGAACAATAAAAAAGGTGCATTAAGCTCTTTGACCGAAATCATAAGCCTATAATCATAAGTTTCAGTCCTCTTTTTATTATACTCCAAGCTCTTTCTGTTAGTGTGAAGTTATGATTATGTCATATGCAAGGATCATAATTTCAAGCATACATGTATGTATATTTCTACTGAGCAGAAACAACTCAGCAGATATACATGTATATGAGAAAGAAGAAATATTATATCTACAAGCAGATCTAGGTGTTTTGCATTCTACACTGTGCAAAGACAGAGACGAAAGGTAAAACCTACCCCTTACTTATTAAAAACAAGGTCTAATGCAAGCGCCGAGCGAAGACAATAAGACTAACAATAATCAACTTGTTCCCGCTCAGTGACGCAAATAGCACTTGTAGTGTAATAATGGGCAGCCTAGCAACTCCACATGAGCTCCATAGCAATGTAGTGTACATACTGGGAGTGCTTGTATGCTTGGCAAATAGATCCAATTCTTTGAAAATTGTACGCTGCACCTTTTTTTCTTCTTCTCAGTCTCCTTCTCTTTTGATATATGTTTAGCTTGAGACCGAGGCGGGCAGGCGTGCATGTAGGAGGGCACAAGGTATCACGTAGGTCTGTGTATTTATGCCTTTAGTGAGAAATGGATGCCTCGGTGGATTATTTTCACGACTACCAACTAGGCTGGGCAATATTGAGATACAACACACTATGCAACTATAACCCATTCTTGGACATGCTCACAGTCTTCCTCCCTGACTTAAAACATTATCGTTTTATCACTAGAATCTCAATTTAATACCCCAAAAATATAATCTTCCTGTTACCAAAAATGAACAGTTATTAATTCATTTCAAAATTATTCTGTTTCTTTTAATTTGCAAGAACATACCTGACACAAGTATCGAAATTATTCACAATAAATAGTTTTGAACTGGAAGCTAGGCTAGCGCAGGGCAAGCATATAGTTGAACCTTTAGTGGACAGAGCACTCGTATTACATAGTATCGTAGACCAAGAGGTAAAATATCCATTTGTTCGATCAAAATTTGCCAGGATAGCAAACCATTCTACTTCTTACGCGGGAATGTCTTTGCTTAGGCAAAAGCAATTTGCTGAAAATGCCACAGTGTAAAATAATATGAGGGCAATTTATAAAAGCACGCCTTAACTGTCAATCAGCGATACCCTACATAACTATAGGGGAATACAAATTCATACCGTCCTATATCATGATTCATGCTTTTAAAAACTTAAAATACAAAAATAACCAACGGAGGGATAGTAAATATCTGATAAAATGACCAATCAATGAGAAGTGATGTACTTTCACATTCTTCAACAAATAAAATGAATGTACTTTTTAAATAATATAATGAATAATTCATAAAATACTATTTTATTTACCAGTATCTTTTTTTTTGAACCCCTATAAATCAAGCTTCAAGGTAGCTGGATCCATAATAGAATTATATGGAAATATTATATAAATCACAAAGGCTTTATTCTTGCTCTTTAAAATGTTCTTTTGGTACAACAATATGCAATAATTTGAATCAAGTGGTTTATGTTTCAGCCTTATAAATCATGACACCTAGATGATTAATTGAATTAATATGGAAAGACTGTAATCACACAGGCTTTAAGCTTGCCATCCACCTCTGAAAGCACTCCTTTCGTACAACAATAATGGCATAATTTGGTGCAAAGTGGCTGCGTTTGTTGTTCCATACACTGTCAGCCTGAGTTTAACTTGAACTCCCCCATTCTTCTGTACAAGCTTAAGTCTAATCACCAAAGCCCAGGGATTAGACCATTATCTCTAGGCCATTCATTCACTAAGCCCCAGGGATTAAAGTCTTCCTGTAGGCAAAAGATAATACTTCAACTTCCCTCTCTTCTCTTGTTTCCTAACAAATGATCAAAGTCTCAGCTCTGTTCAATGCTTCTCCATTTGAAGTTGGTAAGTCCAAAAGCACTGACTGATTCTACTGATATCCAGGGATAAAAGTGATTCTGCTTGTGCCTGGTTAAAATCTCTTCTTGCATTTTGTCCTCCATCACCTTCTCTCTATCTCTCCTTCTTCCACCCCTCCTTCTTCTTCTTCTTCTTCTTCTTCTTCTCACTCTCTTTTTTTTCTTCTCTCTCTCTACTTCCTCCTCTCACTCTCTCTCTTTCGCCATGTTCTCACACTCCCTCTCATTGTCTCTCTCACTCCATTTTCTCATTCACATTCTTATTTTCATTTTCCTTCCCTCTCTCACTCTCTCTCTCTCTCTCTGTTACTCTCTTCCTCCACATCAGTCTGTCTGCCTCCCTGTCTGTCTCTCTGTCTTTCTCTCTCTCTGTTACTCCCCTAAAATATATATAAAAATAGTGTATACAAAAATCAATATTGCAGGAGGCACATACAACATGATTTGTAGGTGTGGATTGTAAGCACACACACAAATAATAATAAAAAAGGATACAGAAATCATATGCAGGTCAGTGACTATATTGAAACTAGTACTAGCCACAGCAACAAATCCTATTTTTATAAATCTTGATAGCCAGAATATATGCCTTGATTTGAGCGAGATAAGAAATCTTTTCTTTCAGCTCTACCATATAGCCTCGGCAATCCTCTATCTCTCTCTTGCCACTAAATCGGATTTAATTAGACCCTTCCTGCCATGTCCCTAAAATAAGAAATCGGTGACAGAAATATATCTTTGATTGTCCGAACGTGGTTACTTGCAGAGCTCTCCGTTAGATTGAGACTTTTATTCTTCACTTTGATAAACATAGGCCTACATCTAAACTATGCTGTAATGGTTGTCACCCCTCCCCCCCCCCCCCATCTTCTTTAACATTTGTAGAGTGATTGGCGACAGAATTTATGATGAAAACTAGCAAGTTAGTCATTAAAAGATTTAATTCTTTCACTCATATAACTCCACAGTTATTGTTTGTAAAAGACCAATATGTCATATTATTTAATTTGCTGAGTTATATTGCATACTTGTAACTGTATGTGGTCGGATGTTAAACAGACATACCACAGTCTATTATTTTACTAATGAATGAGGGTGAAACCTACATGAAGTTAATTAGTACCCTGCGAATGAGTGCATTTTACTCAGCCTTATAATCAGCACCAATCTATTTTCTCATGTACCACAAATATTATTAGCCCAATTTTCTAGCTTATGATTACGATCATAG
Organism: Strongylocentrotus droebachiensis; assembly: GCA_035222895.1. Taxonomy (NCBI): domain Eukaryota; kingdom Metazoa; phylum Echinodermata; class Echinoidea; order Camarodonta; family Strongylocentrotidae; genus Strongylocentrotus; species Strongylocentrotus droebachiensis. The sequence continues at coordinate 78,760 of JAVYIG010003943.1, forward strand.
ACTTATACACCTACCCCATGCCCTGAATAGAACCTACATTTGATTTCTATGCCATAAGTCTCCCCCACAGAAAGAAAAGAGGCACACAAAAGAGGCATTGGTAAGTTGATTGTAATATTAGATTTGGAAATGCAAGCTTTGCACCCAGCGGGACATTCGGTCAATGCACTACGTTTAGAAAAACCTATTTACTGCTGGGGATTTCACGAACCCAACATAGCCTTATCAAAATCCCTCAACCAACTAACAACCTTACAGTTACACAACAATGCTCGGCAGTGTTTGAGGGGCAAAAAGTTCTCACGAATATGCAGAAAAATCGATGCAAAGAAGTGAGAGAAGGCAAAAAACAACTCACTTCAGTTGATACTGCTTTCAATTTAAAAAGAAAAAACATAGCTACACTGTATTATAGTAGAAGGATAGTGATTAGAGTACTTTGCAACAAAACAGTGACTGTACTTCTGGGTACAGGAGAAACAATTTCATAGTTGGTTGGAGTTCTATGTAGAGTTGATCTATGGACAGTTATATCTTTGAAAGCAAGCGATTACCATTTATAATGACAAAACTTGACTCCTGGCCAAGAGGGTTTCTATTTATACGCAGAAAACCTTTCTATTATTTGGATGTATACATGTTTGTACTCTACACAGACTCCAGACTATTTATTCGCAGACGAAGGATTGATTGCATGCATGTACAGAAACTAAGAGTCATTTAACAAGCTTCTAAATTTGACAGCTTTGCCAAACATTATTGCACATGTATAGTCACATACATACAGTTGTCAGTTACATGAAAATCATAATGAATTTAAAGTTTGCACAATGTGAGGGCAACATAGTTGCAGAATCTGGAAAAGGGTTATAGAATTCAGCATTTTGCAATGCTAGCGCTATTTTAACATGGGAATAATTTGGGACAATGGTAAGGGTTTAAAAGAATCATCAAATTAAGAAACTGAAGTGATGATGATGTCAAAATATGATTTGTTGAAGAAGGGCATACCTTATTTATTCAAAGCATGTACATGTATATATTGGCCGATATATTGTTATTTATTATATGCTGTGTAAATCAAAGTTTAGAAAGGTTCAGGTAGAAAGGAATCTACAAGCTGGAAAAAAGCTGAAAAGAAATCTATTGCATAAGACATATCATTCAAATAGCCGGACTAAAGTAGTTAAAGTAAATGACCTGTACAGCATGGCAAAATAAAAGAGAGGTGCTGCTATGCAGGAGGAAACATGGAATGGAGGAGATTACATCACAATTAATTCACTTTAATAGGGAAAATTAATTACCCTAATTATAGGGATCGTCTAGTCAAGATGCTGGAGAGGTATAGTGATTATTACATAATACCACAAGAGTGACAAGACAGTGACCTTATTCAGGATACAGGAGGGCTTCGTATGGTATTGCATCACACACACACAGCAATATAAAGTACAGGGTGATTCACCTTTCTGTTAGTTTTAATATGGCACATGTTTTGAAATATCTTTCAGATCTGACATTTGAGAACATTTTTCATGTCAACATAATGGTTATCTCTGACTTATTTTTCTTATACATTTCTAGACAGAGCCTGGGAGGAGTTAAACAACAAGACAGTCAGTCGCATCAAGATTTCTACCATGTCTATTTCCATTCCCACCCCCCCTCCTTTTTCTTTCCTCTTCTATGTCTTAGCTTTGCCGTTTTTCCTTAGTCACTTCTTTCTGTCTCTACAGGCATCTCTCTTTGCGAATAAAGGAGACTCTAGTCCTGATACACGTCAATGTTACATAGTCCAATATCACACAAACACTCGTTGGTTTGTTGTCGAGTCTGTCTGGGAATATATCAAAAGACAAACACAGAAGACAAAGAGTGGAGCTGTTAGGTCAACAGAGTGTGCGAGTAAACAAAGTAAAAAGAACTAAGTCATGTCAGGGTTTCGGAGCAAGAATGAAAGGTGTGAAGGCTATGAAATGGTCCATAAGTTTTCCAATTTATCTTCCCTTTTTCTATCAGCAAACACGAAAGAAAGCCCCCCCCCCCTTCTTCCTTTCCCACACCCATATTCTGAGTCTGTCAGGGGTGTAGCCTGTATCAAGTGAGACAGACCAATGTATTCGTTCTGGTTCCAATAGAGTAAAATAATTATAAAATATCCACCAGCACGTAGATCATGTTAATCACTAGTGAAGATGCTCCCCATAGAAATCTGAGACACATTTATGATGCATAATATTTGCCAAATAATCATAGAAAGATATAAAGACATTGCGTCTTTTTTGCTGATGTAGGTTCAATACCATGCCCCATTAATAGCACAACTGTGTATATTACTATTAAATTGTATGTTATCTTCTTTCGTTTTTTGTCTTTGGTTTTGTCTTGGCTACCATTGGCACAGTTTTTCAAGATCTATATTGATGTTCATTTTTGTTGATAGTTTGATCAATAAACTCATTAAATTCTTAATTGATTTCATATTAGAGAAAATCTTGAGCTGCAGACTTAACAATAATAACAAAGAGTCTACGAACTCACACGCGACACGATCCTAGTTCCGTATCATCATCAATGGCAACATTTCATATTAGCATACGGACGGACAGACATTGGTACACTAATGAAGGAGAAGGGAGTCCTTGGAATCGATCTCACACTTTGTCTAGATCATTAAGAAATGGAGACCCCGTGGATGGGGAGGCAAGTTTGTCTAAAGGCGACGCCAGTTAGGAGCCATCCTGCAGGCTTCCTGCTGTCATCGTTTAGACTCCAACCCCCAGACTCCTCTTATAACTCAATAATGGTCGTCTTGACCTTGACATCCAAGTAAACACATGGACGAATCCTCCTCCTCATCTCACAACATCCACATGCTGAGAAACTTGGCATCACGAACACCAATGCATTAATTACAGTTATATGAATTCATTCCATATTCCATGGCATCAGACTCTACTTATAACTCAATAATATTTGTGACCTTGACATCAGCCAACACATGGACAAATCATGCTCCTCCTCCTTCTTCTCCTCCTCATCATCATCATCATCATCATCAAAACATCAACACACATCTTCTACAAGCTGAGAAGGCTTGTATCAATAACATAGGCATAATAGCTACCACAACCAGAATTCATTCCATTTTCCACCTAACCATCCTCTCCATCCTCTCCTTATAACCCACTAATAGTCATCATGACCTTGACATAAGCTTAACACATGGACGACTCCTCCCTGTCGTCATCATCATCATGCATTTAACGCATGCTATAAGAACACCGTATCAAAGACAGACACATGGGGCGGAATAACACATGCTTTAGTGACGATTGCTGTACAGTAACTTTCCTTACAAATAATACTTTAACTGAATTCCCAACTTTAACCCTTAAAAAACCCACTATGCCTAACCTTAACCCTAATCCTAAACCAGGCATAATCGTAAACCCAACCCTTTAATTCTATAGTTTCTGAGCAAATTAATGTTTGATCACTACACACAGACATAAGGTAATAAACATGAATTCATATAGCATATTATCCCATGATCTCAAAATCACGTAATATGCTTGTGTGCTCTACTTTCTTGATAATTTAAAATCAAATACACGGCATGCAGAGCAGAGAGATCACATGGAGAAGCAGAATCGTCCATCCTTTTAATGAAGACCAATGTGGCCAATTTGCCAAAGGTCATCATCATGATCATGCAGCCGATCGAAGCATGCAACATGAATGGGATCTCTAGCGGCTACCGTAGCCTACATACACGACCCAGGTGTGCACACACTCGGGTTTCCATTATAGCGTACAGCGGAGAATCTACTTCAAACATCAAAAGTGACTACTGCTCCATCACTTTCTGATAGTCTTCTATCAATTGATCCTTTTTTTTTCTGCTCCAAAATTCTTTCTGTTTACGTTACTCTTTTCTCTCCATTCCCATCCACTACTCGTTTTTGTTTTGTTAATCCTGCACCAACTGGTACATGTTTCTAGCACCTCTTTCTCCCATCCTCTCTCTCTCTTTATTTTATTGTTTCATTTTTCTTTTCTTTCCTTTCTCTACCTCTTTCTAGTATAAGTGCTCTACATATATACCTATCTCTCCATCCCCTCCCCCCCTCTCTCTCTCTCTCTTTCTCTCTCTAATATCTCCTCTATCCTTTTCTCTCTCACTGTATATCCCATCCCATCCCATCCCATCCCCATCCCCTCTCCATCTCTCTCTCTCTCTCTCTTTCTCTCTCTCTCCCTCTCTAATATCTCCTCTATCCTCTTCTCTCTCACTGTATATCCCTTCCTCTCTCCATCTCTCTCTCTCTCTCTCTCTCTCTCTCTTCATCTTTTAGAACCCTCTCTCCTGTTGTCTCCTCCTCTCTCTCTATCGGCATCCCTCTCTCGCTCTTTATCTCTGCACTCCCCACAGTGCTTACCTACGTCACTGCGCCTGTCAGCCCACAACATTCCATGCAACGATCAATCAACCACCAGAAAAAAAATTAAGTGCTCACATTATAAAAGTTATTAAGTACAACCACAAAATTACTAGGTATTAACATTGAACACTCACTTATTTAAAGCTGGATTACAGAGCGATGAGTCGAAAAATGATTTAGCTTATCCAAACAACGCTCGACTGATAATTTGAGAAGGAGCTTTGTTGGCTTCATTGAAGGTTTTCATTTGTTGATGTAATTGAAATATGTTTGTTAGTTACTCTGAAGCTCTCACACTCTCTCTTTCTTTCTATTGCTATAAGAATTCATTAAATTAATAAACCTGAAGAGGTAGTTCTCCATGAGCATCTCTTCTCTTGCTCCCCCTTCTCTACCACCCCCCCCCTCTCTCTCTCCCTCTCTCTCTCTCCCTCTCTTTGAATGTACACAAGTACACAAGAGGTTTTTACTCCATATACTGTAAACTGTCAAGAACATTCACATAAACCCACAAAATCACTCTGTCATATAAATTCATCTAAAAAATTCCATTTGGCAGTCAACATCCCAATCTTCACATACCATTTAATTCCTAATACAATTTTACATAACGATGAACAATTTTCACCAACACTTTGATAGTGGAGGAAATTTCCTTATGATTGAAAGCTGCACCAGGGGCACATTCCCCCCCCCCCCCCCCACCAAAAAAGGGGTAAGTGGAAGAAAAAAAGCATGGGCTGATAAATTCTCTTTTTGTCCTCTTTCTTCTATTTTCCCCTCCTTTTTTTAAGGGAGGGGGGGGGGCACTCGTCACACAACTTTAGAACTTGTGCCCCCCCCCCTCCCCCCTCCCCCTGTGGGAGAATTCTGGATCTACCACTTCTCCCAGTAACACTACCTTTTCACACACTGGATAGAAAGTGTTATTGACTGGGGATGCGACTAGGAGTAGCTATTAGCACAAGCACTGATCCTTGAGTAGTGGAAGCTTTCTTATTAATGAGGGTAATCCTGACATCATTAACTATCTCTTGTGCTTGAGATCACAGCTTCTCTCCACCACACTCTCTCTCTCTCTCTCTCTTTCTCTCTCCCACTTCCTCTCTCTCTCTCTGTCTTTGAACAAGATGACCTCCATTCATGTGAGGTGTCATGTAGTACAAACAGCTAAAGCCATAATTACAGTGTAGAAGCAACCGTTTCAAAAGATGTTTCTCTGTTAATAGACTTCTAAATCTCTTGAGTATATAGCATCAATTCACGTAGCTTGGTCAGATTTCAAAATATATATGTACCGGTATATATATGCCAGCATGATTTTTAAACAATAATTCATCATCGATTCATATGATAAACCTTCCATGCACTTATTCTAATAAGCCTACCAATTTGGATTCTACACGTGTACAACAAAACCAATAGATACCAACAAGGGCTATAAACTGTTGGGGAGGGGCCGGGGACCTACAATTCTGATTTCTGTGCTTTCCCCTCCATAGAATATTGCATTGGCATATGAAGAATTCCAGCACTGTACATAGCAAATTCTATCCAGGTACATGTATACTTTTTAACACAGACATCGCATGCACGTTTGATGTATATGCATCGTGGCTGGAATTAAATGAACAACATGGGAATTGAAAGAGATAGCGAAAGGGGGAAAGAGAGAGTGAAAGGGGGAAAGAGAGAGGGAGAGAGAGAGAATGAAAGGTGGGGGGGGGGGGGAGAAAGAAAGAGAAAGGATGCATGCCTAGATTGCTTGCGTGCATCTGTATCAATGCGACCTACTTGTAATATTTGTTCAAATCGCTCTCCATTAGCCATGACCTTGAAGCAATTTCGAGCAGAAAAAACAGAATTTTCTATCTGTTTATCACTCTGCCTACCTCCAAGCAAGAATTAAAAATAGGGGCTGGGGGCGGGCCTTTGACTGCATAATCCATCCATGTACATTTGGAACATAAAAACAACAAACCTCTGTAAAAACATGGACCTATAGGTTGATGGTGAAATGTGGAATGGGCTTTGTAGGGCCTATATGATTTTAGGATCTACCAAATTCCAGTACTTCGAGAGCGGGCTATGTAAAATATACAATAGTGAGCACAATTCAACCATTCATATTTCAGTACATAGGCCTACCGTATGTGCTTTGTAATCACAAACTGATAATATTAATAAGCCTTCATATTTATATTTTGCAGGCTTCTGATGTAAATTCCACACATTCTATTTATTTTTCTCTTTTTTGTAGTAACATCATCATTTGTGGTTGTTTTTATTCTAAGGATTCAAACATATTCTTTGTTTAAACTGCCATTAGATTCAAAACACAATGCTTGTATTGATTATGCACATTACAAGTAGTGAGTTGCATAGAATTCTCGTTCGTGTAGACCTACAGACAGCATTTGATACTGTTTCTACATACATACACATATGTATCCATAAGCATGCACGATAAAGGTACAATCTCCTCACGATGTACATTTATAAACAGACATGTGCGTGTGGAGTGCCTGTGCACTTGTGTCATATATGCACCAAGTGTGGCTATTTATAGTCCATCTGGTCATTAAATGGCCCAAGGTCAGGCCTGACCAGTGATAGTTGTCAAGTTTTTTGTTGGCCGTTGGACTGGATCTCCTGTTCCAGATTCATTGCACAACAATAGAGGGATGGCCCTGGAAACATCCTACCGCTATTCAGGACTTGATTGCATGTTTGTGACAAAGGGATACTCCCACACCTTCATAGTGGTACAGACAGAGGAAGACAGAGGAAGACAGAGGAAGAGAGAGAGAGAGAGAGAGAGAGAGAGAGAGAGAGAGGGAGAGAGAGAGAGAGAGGGAGAGAGGTAAACAGACTGGGAGCCACAAGGACAGGATGGCGAGGATATATGAATATAGAACTAAAGAGAGAGAGGCAGAGAGATACAGAAAGGAAAATGATAATATGGCATACATATACATATGTATGTAGGAAAAGATGGTAGAAAGAGAAATGTGGACACAGTGAGAGAAATAATGACGAGGATATATAAATATAGACAAAAGAGAGAGAGAGTGAGAGTGAGAGAGAGAGAGAGAGAGAGAGAGAGAGAGGGGGGCAGAGATATACAGAAAGAAAGAGAAATGATGATATGGCATACTTATGTAGCAAAAGATGGCAGAAAGAGAAATGTGGACACAGACAGTGAGAGAACTAAAATTGAATAAAACAAATAAAGAGAGACAGAAAGAAGCAGGCAAATAGACACAGCGATTAAAATATAGAGGAACTATAAAAATCTGAAATTTTATGACATATTTTGTAACATGATAGATATTGTCCACTTCAGCTGCAAGACCAAGAAGCTGTTTTGCATCATAAAAATCTAGCTGCGTGAAATTCACAAAATGTTTGAATGTGTAAAAATATCTGGTCTTCGGTAATTAGGGAGAAGAAAGATAGAGAAATAGAGCAATGGTAATGATTGACAAACATATAAAGAGAGACAAAGGAGAGACAGAGAAACAAAGAGGAAGACAAACAGAGGGCCATTACTTATATAATTATTTGTTGGTTAATATATTTTTGGTCTAACAACAAAATGGTTTTGTGTTCATCAAGCCTGCCATTGACTTAATCACCATGGTAAGCCAAACATTTTGAAATTACTCATCGAAACCCATGAATAGATTCTCTTTATATTAAATCAATCCTAATGACGTTTGCTGAAAATCTATGATGCAGAACATTTCTTGTTTGAGTTTGTAGCAAATTCCTTTTATTGTTCATGTTTGCATTGCCTGATTGTGGTGTATGTATTCAGGCAGAGAAGGACATGGGTTATATGGATGAACAATATCTCTGCCTAATTCCAGATTCAGAATAAAAAGGAAAGAAATTTGTTTTGAACACACCTTGAAGGCTAATAGGTCCACATATTTTAAAGGTATTTGTGAATTTTATCATTGATCATAAAACTGCATTTTATGGGAGATATAGTCAGTTTTATTTATCATACAGTAAATCTGTTGTTTTGACCATTAAAATGTAACAATCTTCATAAACTTATGGAAAATCACATAGCTAGTATGCAACAATTATCAAACAAAAATGGTATGCAAATAGCATTATAGGACTGAGTTCTATTGCTCCAAACTGCCATCTTGTTTCCCTCTTTTTAGTTTGTTCATTCATTAATCAAAATTTCTATCAAATCTGTTTACCAAATATCTACACAATATTGGAAGCCTAGAGCATTCAGGGTAAGTAATAATGGATTATACAGTTATTTTTTTCATCATTACCGGAACTAAAAACTACTTTTAAAATAATCATATACCGGTAATTGCCACATCATGCAATTGTGTGCAGCACAATAATCGACACGCCCACACATACCCCAAAACGTGAGAAAGAAGATAAATAAAGAAAGCATTTTCCAACTCAATTTGTATTATTGCTATCAAATCTGAAGGTCTTGTAATATGCATGCTCATGAAAAATATATTTGTTCGCCAACAAAAGGGTAAAGTAAAATCCTAATACAAATGATCGAGTCCTCTGTATGTTCTAGTGCATTTCTGCTAACCCCATACACACGTTACCCCCTCTAGAAAATGCAGTCTCAATATTTGATAAGCAAAGTCCAACAGTTTCACTTGACACGAACAATTTTCACCATCTCTCTTCTCTCTTGCTCTCTCTCTCTTTCTCTCTTTCTTTGTCTCCATTCTAATGAAAATTGGAATTCTTGTCACACCTTCATTTGTTTCTTTCCACGTTTAGGTTCAGATATTTGTAGCATCGGTTCACAAGGGAGATCTCAATTGTCTTTTTCATCACTTGTAAAAAGGCCTAGATACCCCCAAAATAAATACAAAAGAATAGTGCCAAGTCTCACAAGCATTGACGTAAGAAAGTATTAAAGAAACAATGCGTAAAATGCATTGTAATTGAATAAGTAGTTAACATGTAGCCTGTAGGTCTGAAACTTGAATATTTTGTTCCCTTTCTGGCGTATTCCTCAACTTTTATAAACCATTTGTGAGAATTTTGTTGAAGTATTAACTTCTCCTTGCATCACTCATGAATCAGGTTTCCAAAAACGCCTTAGAAGTAAGTCCAAGTTGAAGACAGGATGAAACTAGTGAAACAAAACCTGCTTGACCCTGGTCTGTAAGGTTAGATTACTTGCATACAGAGCGAGAGGAGATAGACGGAGAGAAAGAGGGAGATAGACGGAGAGAAAGAGAGAGATAGCAAAAGAGAGAGAGAGAGAGAGCAAGAGAGAGAGAGAGAGAGAGAGAGAGGAAACAGGAAGTGAGATGAAGATGTCATGGTAAGTATTGGCCCTGTTGCCTTCATCTGGTATGAATTCATACACACTGTATATGATCTTGCGATGCATACAGCACGATCTGCATGAACCCACCCACGATAACATTGTTTATGATACAGACGAAGGGGCAACAAGTTTATCGGATGCTTTCAAAACGGAATAAAACAACATCTCTCTTTCTGTCATCTTCGGAGGACGATCTTTGTGGCTGTTCCCTGATAAAATCCTGAATGATCGCTACCTGTGATAGACATAAATGAAGATATACATGTACTACTGGTCGGTATGTAGTCCTGCAGTCATGCACCGGCACTTATCAACTTCAGCATTTGCTTTGGAGTCATTTGCTCCAGCCCATAGGCTTGACATCATTTCATTTGGAGTGAGTTGTTTCTCGCTTGCCACTCCAACTAAGACAATCTTTGGAAAATCTTGGATTTTAAAGGGGAAATAGAATTGATGACCAACTGGTACTAGGGGTCACCTTTAAGTATGGTAGCCATAGTTCTATGAAAAAATCACTTCATCTATCTGCAAGGTTTGGCATAATATATCCAAAGACCTGCATGTTAACAGCATATTCTATTGCTGAAACAATTGATAAAGTCAAACAAGACTGTACTCTTCCTAGCTAACAAGAGGTGCAGGAAAAAGGCATTCAACATGACTTCTTCCATTCCAACTTTGGAGTCTCCTACTACACGACTGCATCCGTGTCTAACCGTGCAACGGCGCCTGTAGTTATGACAGAGCCATGAAATATCTTGTCAAATTAACATAATTTGCGAATTCAGATCATTTCAGCATTTATGTACAGCAAAATCTACACCGTACACGCAAAGATGTCACATTAATGGAACTCCTTTCCCATCCCCCCAAAAAAAATTAACATAATTTGTGATTTCATATCATTTCAGCATGTACATGACAGCAACATCTACGTCACATTAACGGAACTCCATTCCCATCCCGAAAAAAAGCCGAGCTAGCTTCCCTTCCTCTCCTCCTCCATGCCTCCTGAGACAGTTAACCCGGGAGGAATCCTAATTTATGGCGCCATAATACCTCCCCAGGCATCCCTTTGGAGGGAGATCAACCAGCCATGAAACATGGACCACGTCATCCCCAGCCTTCCTTCCACTCATATTTATCATATAGCTAGCCCAACAAAATAACTGACACACATAAATAAACACGTCCCGGCTGGCCGCTAATTAATGAAGGGACCTCAATATCTCAGTTTCATGTGGCTTGCATGCGGCAGTGTGCGATATCCATTTCTAATTACATGATACAGAAACGGCTCTGAGCTGAAATAATTTTGTATTCAATTTTTGCAATATAATCACTATGTACAGTAAGTGATTTATCCTTGTGTTTCAGATGTTCAACCAATTGAATTTAGATTGTTGCATATAGATATTCAACAATTTAGATCTCCTAAATAACATATAAAAACTATATATCTCTTCACATTTTGTAGCAGTGACTATGCTGAGATGATATGTTTACCGCTAATAAATACTCAAGGCAATTAGTTTATTAAAAAACCGAATATTCATAGCTTATTCCCAGAAGGTAATAGTAATAACATGCACTAGTTCCCAGGCAGTAATAGTGTTTATGAAAAGGCGAAAATTAATGAAAACATAACTTTTTTTCCCTCTCCTTTTGATACATTGTTAGCAGTCTATTGATTACGGCCTTGTACATGAACAACAGGTACAATGGGTGGGACTACACGTAGCCACAATGAGGTTGGGGTGTGGTAGAGAAATGAAAACCAATTCAAGGCACCGCAATCATTTATTTCTTTATAATTTGATGTCAGGAGTAGTGTGTGCCCTGGTGATATTTGAAGGACCCTCTTAAAACAAACATTTACCCACTCCGTAATGGCTAAAATGGAAGCGCAAACAAGGTCATGTGTATTCTAGTCTTTTGAAGGCAGGAAAGGAAAAATGCCAATTTAGTCAAGGCCCCACTTAAAATCGTTAGAGGAAAGAGAAGGAAGCGAAATAACACTGAATAACTAGCTCTCTATATATACCCTCATCCCCTTCTCTCCTGTCCGTTTCTCTTTCTCTATCAATCAATCTACCCATTACTTTCTGTATGTCTCTCTCTCTCTCTCTCTCTCTCTATCTATCTCCCTATTTATTTTTATATTTTGGGGGGAGAGGGCTTCAGAATTGTTCCACTCCCTGTTGCCTGAATTTTCACACAACATGAATAGTATTATATCATCAATTCCCTGTCCAATTCTAAAATTCAGATGAGTTGCATCACATTGCAAAGGCTGTTAATGACCTCATTGACCTGGTATACTGATTAACACATCAATTTATGAGAAACTCATTTCAATGTCAGCACAGGTTTCATGCATGAGAACAATATAACAGAACAGGTCTATATCAGAATTTCAAAATAACCACAATTTCATGAAATTTAGGAACTATGTTCAAATTGCAATTGCACTTTTAGATGGTATGTAAGAAACCCTACTTTTCTAGAAATATGATCCAAAATTGCTTGATACATCAGTTCACAAAATGTGCAAAACCGTACCTCTCACAAAAACATGAATTTGACTGGAGTTTCATACGGATTCTACCTTTATCACGTATTCAATTTCACTGTGCCGTATTCCAGGCATTTTGGTGGTAATCCCTGTATGTTACCTACTGCAATATAATAGTCCTACCCACATAAAAAATGATCATTGATACCATGAATTCCTACCGTAACTATGGAACTTGATAACAGCCCTCATCATTAGATACACATCCTGTTAGAGCATAGCCTTGTACTTGAGTCTCAAATAAGTTGTGCAAATCATTGTCTATGAATATTTTAGGCATACATAAATCATGCCTTTGTTACAATGTATCTCTGTTATCCCTATCATCATCAATGTTGTCATCAATGTGATCATCAATATCATTGTCATCCTCATCTTCATCATCATCATCATCATCAATGTCATCATCATTGTCATCATAATCAACACCACAGACAACCACTGCTCCCATAATCACTACTATCACCACGGTTTACCACCATTAAGTGCTGTTCGTATAATGTGGTTAAAGGTAATACAAAGTTTTGGTATGGGGTCGTGAATTTGGTTTAAATTAACATATTGGAAGCATATGCGTTCCTACAATATTCATTGATCGTTGTCGCGGTTGAAATCAAGTCTAAAGTTATGAAATTATTAATAATAAACTCTTTATGTTGTATAGCTCCCTCTCAAGGTCAAGATATCAATTTAGCTATGAAACAATGTTTATTGACTAAAATCGACCGATTACCTATTCCCGTTTGGAAATTATATATCACAACTACATATTCTGAGATTTTCACGGTCGCAGCTACCATTGTACGGCCATAGGCGCTATTTGAAATTTATCAAAATTTACCGGGAGCACCGGTAAATTTTTATATTCAATTTTTCTCGAAAACAGAAGTGTTTTAGGGGCTAATTTTTTAGTGCTTATAATGCATCCTTAGGGGCATCCAAATATATCGAAATTGTAAAAATTCACTATCCACCCAATTTTCAAATTTCCCAAAACTTTGTATTACCTTTAAAGGAAAGAAATTGTCTCCTTTTTGTTGTGTGAAAAAGAGACAAAATTGAAATGAACTGTTCTTACCTTGGGATGGGATCTCTTAGGGAACGCCACTTTAGGATCGACCTGGTCAGAGAAAAGAAAAGAAAAGAAAGGAGATAAAGAATTAATTAAAAATATATAAACATCTCTTGATAAATATACCCTGTTATTATAGCCAGAAACTCTCACAACTTGAAACTTGCAGGAACTGTAAACAACAATTTTCACAGCAAGATATTTGTGACAAATCGTTTGAATTCAGTGTTGCATCAGTTGTTATTCGACTATTTCACAGCTTGAAACTGTGTGAATCTTAACCAGCTACAATATCTGCAAACATTCCGTGCACAGAAAAGTTTCAGGAAATTAAAGTAGTCAAACAGTTGTACAACATAGGCTCAGGTGACGAGTGCAATGCAGTCAATAATATCCTGTGCTAAACAAATTCTCAATTTCAATCCTGGACAAACGCCATGACCCAAACCCTTGGATATATCAAAATATATTTGTAAAAACATTATCATGCCAAAAACTACAGAGAAAACAATACACTACTATTCCACCTATATAGATAGAGGAACTAGTAGCATGAACAGCCTGCTATAGTTAAGTCCAACTTAAAGCCGATCTTAGTCTTTGTGAAACACCTCCCAGATAAGGTATATCAACATATATTTGTAAAAACATTATCATGCCAAATACTACAGAGAAAACAATCCACTACTATTCCACCTCTACAACCTTCAACCAAAATAATTTATATCTTGGCAGTCAGAAGGGAGTTACTTCAATGTTTAAAGAGGAAGTTGAGTTCTGGTCATGCGATTGCATTGTGAAAGAAACGGTGTGGAACCGACCAGAAAAGGTTGATCATCTAGCATATAAGAATTTGTGTGTATTGCAAGGTTCTGGAATCATCAAAATGATAAGAAATTTGGCCAAGTCTTGGTAAAGTTACAAACACTTGCACAGAAAGATGTATATGGGACTACACGAACACGTGGCGTAAAGAGCCGTAAAAAGCCGGCCCCCCAATTTTTACGATGTTACATGCATATTTAGAATATGAAGGCATTTGAAGAGCCATGCTTTTCAGGGAACATGTCTTAACTGATGTTCTTCCACACTTGCATAATAAGAATGAGTAATGCTCACAAATTATTTTTCACCTCTTCCCAGAACTCAACCTTCTCTTTAAAATAATATCATTTAACACCCTTCTGGCTCTAAGCAGACACTATCATGGCCCAGGGGTCCGGCTACAATTTGGGAGTGGGACGTACTGCGATCAAAACAGATCATATTCTTCCAAAAATATACACCTAATCAAAATCTGTACCAGAATGTGCAGTGCTTTCCTTCATAATATTACAGTGACGGGTCATATCTGTTTCAGTAGCTATAGAAATGAAAGAAGCATGGTCTGTTCCTTAAAAAAACATGGATGAATTAAAATCTGTGTGCTGTGGGATGTGATGTACACTTGCTGGTTTTGATTGTTGTGTGTTGTCCGTCCTTCTTATCATAAGACGTTTTTTTAATCGCGTGAATCGCGAGCGGGCCAGAGGGTAAAAGGGGATAGGAAAACACGGTTTGATGAATGAGCGTATCAATATCAATGTATAATCAAAAGACGGTACCTTATAAAGGCCTTCTATGCTATCATTTATAATCCCTATCTCAGCTCTGGTTTCCATTAAACAATCTTACAATATTTCATCTATCCATACGGGTTATTCTTGTGTAATCGGGAAATAAGATATCTTCCGGTTAAACTCTAATGTTTTGCATGACATAATGAGCATCAATAGCTATCATATATCCCTATTTCATTCACCCTCGTCCTCTCTCTCTCTCCTTCCCTTTCCACTCAATTTTCATTGTCACTTTTCATTGGCCGTTCGCTCTTCCCCCTTGTTTATCAAGGCTCCTAACGTGTACAAGAAATCCTATTCTAGCCTCCTTGCTCTCAGCTATTTACTCTGTACATGCAACCACGCTGAATCGCGCCAAAGTAATTTCCGTGATTGTTTGGCCTGCGACACCCAAAGGTGCTGGAGCTCCAATCGTGACATCTCGCAGGTAACGGGCTCCGGGTCGAAATGGAACGAGAGCCCCCCCAGGTGAGCCCTCGTTGACGAGACTCTGCCAGGTAAGAGGGCATCCATGTCTTTGCACTAACCGTTAGCCTTTTTCAGATTCACAAGAGAGTATAGAACTCACAGGCAGAGTGATTGAAAGTCAATTCCAGGAAAGTTTAAAGACTCCTTTGATTTCGTATAATCCACATCGTAAATTGTTCTTTTTCTTTAAAAAGGACTTTATTGAATAAAACAGTGAATCTAAAAGAATATGGTTTGCATGCCACAATTCAAATCTAGTTCAATCCAGTTAAAGATCTCCTCAGAGCACCAAATTAGATTTTCTCTAAAAACATAGAGAAAGAAAATACCCCACTCTCCTTCAGAGAATAGACCCGTCTTGCCTCTTTCAAAAGATGCCTTAAAACACTTCTTCCCTCAGTATCATAATGTGATATACTTTTTTAATGAGTGTATTACGTTTCTCTTAATGATCTGTAATTTTGTAAGGCGATCGTACTTTCATTTTTAGCGCTTTTAAATACTCAATATATTATTTATTATCAAACCCCAAAGTTGCAAGCCCGTCAAATGTCCACATGTGGAAGGAATAAAAGTCAAAGTTACACCTGAAATCATGACGTAAATTGAAACTGAAAGTTTAAACTTTCCGACTACAGCATGGAATCTAATTTTACAAAAATTCCCATTTCCAGGACAACAAACAAAAACACCAGAACATATTTCTTTTCAGTTAAACATGCAGTCTTTTTCATATTAAAACTTCAATTAATGAAGTACGTCACTATTTACAACATTACACCGAGGCAGACAAAAATATTATGTAGGTTAGTTCAACATCAACATCTGCCCCTGCCATACATGTATGTATTATACTCCATGGAAATACGAGCGCTTCAAAACTAATTAATGAAATGTTTTCTTTTCAGATTGCTAGAGCAATATTTGGATGGTTTCCTGGTTAGTTGTATATACAACAATGAGTCATTATTAACACTTCACACAGACAAGTGGCCATTTTTTTTCTTTCTCAAGTACTTCATAAAAGTAAAAACCAAGTAATGAACTTCTTGATTCTATCTCATCGAGTCAAGATACATTAAAGCCCCACTGCACTACTTGTAGTTTCTTGCGCCCTCTATATAGCAAACAAAACCGAATCGGTGACCACTGGTCCCCCATGATCCTCTTTTTTTATGTTACTTGAGAGCTGATTTGATGAGATAATCACCTGTCAGTGACCATGCTGGGTGGTCTAATCCCTCTTGGCCAAACTAGTGCAGATTGGCTTTAACTCAATCACAAAAACTCAAGCAAATTCATATAGACATATCAAGCTTTATGACTGAAAGTTGAAATAAATGTATTCCCACAAATTGTGTACGCTTAGTTGCTTTCTTTATGCGGTTTATTCTCTTCAAGGAATTAAAATCTTTCACACATAATTTTGGCTTGTAAACCTATTGTGTTTCTTCACAATCTGAACAGTTATCGGCTCTGTTTACGTGGAAAGCCACATGTAAATGCAATAAAGCTCAATGTCAGTTTTTTTCTCGACCCTGTTTCTTAATTAAGGCAATTCATTTTTTAATTTCGAGACAGGTTTTTAGGAAATACCAGGTAACAGATGGAGATATCCTTTGTATTGCGCCATTGTTTGCTTAACACCATATTAAACAAGTTTTAATGAAGAAAGAAAAAAAAGCGTTTCACATATGTGTAGCAGCTTGTTTCCTGGTTCGGTACCGTTCAAACTGCCACACGAAACAGTTCAGTTTCCAACGCACAATTCTGTGTTTAGACTGTGCACATTGGCACACACAGAGAGGGATTGCGCACCACATTTCTAGCTGGATATTGAGAGTGGTCCCTGATCGGCATGGCCAATGGGATTGGTGGTATCTATGTTAACGACTGAAGTAGGGAAAGACAAAGCAATGCTTCATACTTCCTGTTTTCATACCATGACATTATAATATAAAATTTAATGCCAGTATCTCAGCGAAAAATGCACACATACTTAATATACTTAACTCAGCTTACAAATTTAGGTGCTTTTAGCATGTGGCAAGAAAAGAAAGTGGTGGATTTGTGCATACCAGAAAAGAAAGAAAAAAAATTATTTCTATTTTTGCTTTGTAAACTGTGACTACTGGTAATGGACTGATTATCTCTAAAACTTCACTTTTAAAAAGTAAATAGATTCTCTTCATTTCCTTGCATTGGCAACCATGGGCATCGTTTCCCGAAACCATCATGAAGTGTACAAGTTCACAGAAATCCCATTGAAACGTGCTTACCGGTATTACAATTAACACGCATTTCAGTAGACTATCAGCAAACTAACTTGTAACTGAGCTTGTATGAGGTTTTCATGAAATGCTGACATGGTCTAGAACTCTCGATAACACCTTGTTTTACATAATAGCCACAAAAAGTAACTGCCTTTATCAAGTGTATGCTAGAAGTGAATTACCAGTTTCTATAGCACATCCTGGTAACCACAATATACACAACCAAACAGATATTGCTTGAATTTAGTAAGAGAGTCATCAAAGACAACTGTTTCCCTAAGCAAAGATCATGTTTCTCTTGAATTTTGAACAGTGCTGACCTAGATTTCCAATCGAATCTGGTTTCTGAGCAAGAATCCTGATCTATCAGAGGGCACCAAGCATTGTAATTCCTACCAATCTGTGCGTGCGTGTCTAATACAGTCATACCTGCCGAGCCATCTCTCGTCAGAAAGATTGTTTTCAAACCAGATGGTGTGTGTATGTGTGTACTGTGTAGTAGTATTAGTAGTAGTCTAGAACCTGCCCCATAAGCCCAAGTAAAGTGATTCCTATTTTCCTGTCCAATTTTGTACTTTTTGAAATAGAAAAGGACCAGTTTATTCCATATTTGATATTAGTGCAACCCATAAATATGGTCTAAGGTAAATTTCAAAACACATTTTCAAAACAAAACATTTAATTAGTCAATGCAATACAGATGCTCAACATAAGGTACAATTGCATTGATTAAATGGTTAACTTTTCTTTCAGTACTTCATTGCCTAAGATTGCCTCTCATATCCAACATAATGAATAAATAAATATATAGGAGCCATGCTGAAAAAGAATAAAAGTAGGGAACTAGAAACTAGAAATCAAATTTAATTTCTTACATACATTGTATCAAACTTAAGAATTGTGAAGCAGGATATTGAAACATGTACCAGTCAAATGTACCGGTAATGATGAATAATGTTGTAAACTGCCTCATTAATCATGACAGCTCTTGACTTCAGCTTAAATCACAACTAGACTAGAGATAAATAATTGCTTCATAGAGCACTCAAAAATTCATGAAGGAAACATAATTAATTACCTATGTACAGTTACTATTTTTTACATCTGTGTTTAATTTTTCTCTTTTAAAAAGAGAGAGAGAGAGAGAGAAAGATGTAGTTAATCTGGCGAATACTGCATGCAAAACCAGAAACTTTCACAATATATAGCTTTCGGGAATCATCAAAAGATTGCCACGTAAATGGCAAGGAACATTGCGATCTGCTGAAATAAGCATTCCTTTGATTGCGGTTCGATTATTTAATAGTAATAAACTTGTGAAATTTGCATAATTTACAAACAACTTGTGCACGTGAAAGTTTCTGGTTTTTGCAGAATAAAAGAGCCTGGTAGAAGACTACAGGGGCAGTTTAAAGTTACAGTTTTTGATCAGATGGTACCGAAATCTAAGCCATCCCATATGGCTCTAGTGCATGGTTCTAAATTAATGCCATAAGAACACGCATCAGAACACTAAACAACAGTATGGTTATCATGGAAATAACTGGGGTAAAATTCTGCTTTTGAGAACGGTCCATCTCCAATTTAATATTTTTAAATATTCAACAGCTAGGGGACAAACTTAAGTCTCAAAAATCTCTGACCATTAGAAAAGATTGCATTGTTATATCTTTATCAAGAATTATAATAATTTCTCACAACTCTTTCTTTCTTTCTTTCGTTGTTGTGAAGTAAATAAAGGGAGAGAAATGGCTTGTGTTTGTACATGTATCTGCAGGAAGAAAAAAAAACTCTGAAAATCCTTACACAACTATCATTCTATCCTCTAGTTTGGATATGAAAATTGCAATCGTTTTCGCTTCAGTAACATATCTTTTGTAGAAGTCATTTTTCACATCAACTCAACTGATGATAGCCACAAAGACGCAACTCATATTATTGTTTAACTCCCTTCTGGTTCTACGAAGAAGATATCTCCTGCATGTATAGCAATACTAATGAATATTGACTCCCTAGAAGAAGAACATTTGTTTTCAAGTCAGCTCTATACATTGTCTGAAGAGACCCAGAAAGACACAACTCATATTATTGTTTAAACGCTCTACTGGCTCTACGAAGAAGATATCTCCTACATGTATAGCAATACTAATGAATGTTGACTCCTGGAAGAAGTGTGATGGAGGGACGAGCCTCAATGTTGACTGGTAACAGCTGAAGCAATATTTGGTCACGATGAGAGGTATTAATTTTGGTCCTGGAAACAGCAGTGGTCATTTTAATTACATGATAAACCACACACGCTTGGATTGGAAGCGAGTACTGAAGTCTAGTCCCTAACACTATGATCCGTGTATGGTCAGTGGCTTTACTTACAATGGGTCTTAATGTCCATGGTTTTAACAAAGACTGTGAATAAGTACAAGTGTCCACATTGGTCACTCAAGATTGACCAATCCTTAAAAACAGAGGCCCATTGAGTGAGCTTCGGTGTTAAGTTTTTCATAAAAGGCATATTGTCAAAGCCTGGTATCTATTCAAACTATTGCATTCAATTTTGAACCAACTTGTGCTTGAGATCTAATTACCAAAGTCAACAAGTTAAATGTAAAATCAGTGAATAAGCGAAATCTACTTTGAGTCTTCACTGCATCCATAGATAGTTGCAAGAAGCATTATATGCCCTGCTGAAAGCCCAAAAAGCACTAAATATGTATTACAGTATACAAGTAACTCTACTGGCTCTGAATTGACGAAATATCAAGTTAATCAATTCCCCATACATAGTTCTCATGGTGAAGTATATTTGATGTGAAACTGTAAATATCTCTAGCATAGGCTATACCTAAGGCAAGCCCCCCCCCCCCCCCCCCTCAAAAAAATGTACAATAAACATCAATAGCAATGCATGTGGACCAATGAAGGGAGCCTCCCGCCATTCAAGCCTGTAATAAATGGGTCAAAATGGCTGCAAGTGCCGCATCGATAGAAATGCACATCATCATCATCTCCCCACACCTACATGTATGATGCTATGCTTGGTGAATTTAAAAAAAAACTTCCTGCAGACACAAGCTCTGGTGTAAAAAATAAGTGTGTCATCCCGACCTTTCTGATCTCTTTCATGACCCCTAGTCGTCTCCTTCCGATAAAGAAGACAAAAAATGTCTGAACATGAAAAATGACTTGCAGCCATTTTAATTTGAGCCGAGACTGAAAAAGAAAACAGCTTCGGTGGGGATCGAGTCCTTTGATTTCCTGCTTCAAGATTGCTTGATAATAAATGGACAAAGAAAAAAGTCATCAGTCAGAAATTAAGCCCTTAAAATATTCTTTGGGCATGCATATTATTTTCTGTTGGAGTTAGCTCTAAAATAAGATGTGGTAAATATCAGGTCACACTTTAATTCTGAATGTTCTCTAGGCGTCCATTTTATCTGAATTGCTTCACTTGGGCTGAAACTGCCTCATTTCTAGCATGTTAAAAGGTGATTTATAAAAACAACTTCCAATATCACCATTTCACAGAGCATTTCGTAAATGCAATGGAGGAAAAATAGTGAAATTAGCTGCAAATTACATTTTGTAATGTAACATGTACATTTATTTCACATGGTTTTAGTTACAATGGTTATCTTGAAGTTCAGAAGCAATGGATGGATAATGTCATCACTGGCCACAAACCGTTGAAAACAATTATCTTTTATGCATAATAGGCCTTATATAATATAAGGTATACGCTACTAAATTTAAATCTATCTCCATCACAAGTAAAGGAGAATGCTGGTGTGACTTTAGGGTTTGTAAAACTAAACTAGAGAGAGAATTCAGTGGGTGCATGGATTCATGTTTAATTCATAAATGTAGTCCTTCTACAGTCATCTATTCATAAATTCATTCACTCATTTAATCATCCCATACTCGTTGCTGGGCCAAAGGCAAAAAGCACTTCACCTAGTCTTATATCACAGACACTTTTATATTTGAAAATAGCTTCTAGGATTATAGACAACAGATTGAGAGCGGGTGGGCTGTTCCGCCTGTTCGGTGTTTTCACTTTACACATCTCAACAACTCTGATATTTCTTATTTCTAGTCGTATTTTTAAAACTAAATGATGGTCTTTTATTTAAAAGATAGTCTTTTATTTAAAAGATACTTGAAGATCTAGTGAAGTGAAACTCTGCAACACTTTTCCATAACAAAACACATGTACATGTAATTCTCATTTATTGATGTTTTCACTTTTCTATTTTAAGACGCCATAGAAACCTTGGCAGTATTATTATGACCAGCATTTCTCCCTGAGCTAGATACTTATGAAAATAAAAACTTTTTCCCTGTGATTCATGAAATGAAGGATACCATAGATCAGAAGGTTACCATCACAACCTGCCATTACCGGGAGCCTCGTAGATATATAGGGATCAATTACCGTTCTAAAAACAAATACCATTTCTCTCATTAGCAGCCAGCTAATGGTCCACACAATCAAGACAATGCTCCAATACTAAATCCCTCTTCGTCTTAATTGACAGTCCATTCATCTAGTAGTCTACGAAAACAGGCAGGATGAGAAGAATCTTGCCAAAAATAACATGACTGACAATTTTATGATATACAGAGATCTTGTTAATTTTTCAATGATAGAGTATGCACAAAGTCTGACTGTAGTCTGAACTTTTAAACCATAGAATAATAATAATATCAAAAGACTGAATTAAATAAAACTGTGACATCACAGTAGAAGTAATTCACCCTTTCAAAAGTAACCAGTAGAAACTAAAGCTAACACTAACAAATTTAACGAAAGGATCATGCACTTCGGGTGCTCAGTTGAGGTTGACTCTATTCTTTTGTGTTCACAAATAAGAAGTCTGAAACAACAGCGCATGCCAGGAATTCCGGCCCCGAGAGCGAGGGCAGCAGATGAAACGGACAGCGGGGGATCCCCAGCTGCCAGCAGTCAAGACAGCTCTCCGGCTGGACAATAGCGTTCCTTTACTTCAAGCTCAACGTTGCTTGAACATTTTTGAGTAATTGAAAGGAATTTGGCATAACAGGGTCTTAACTAACACAAATAAACAGCCATTTGGTTGATTAATCCAACTAGCGTATTTCTAAATGAGCCAATTACAGTAGTGAAACTCTATATTTGTATGCAAGTTCCAAAACAAAAGGCAAAGCACTGCCTTTTATCCAGAAGTGGGTTACAGCGTCTTAAAGATGAAGTTGAGTTCTGGTCATGCGATTGCATTGTGAAAGAAACAATGTGGAACCGACCAGAAAAGGTTGATCATCTAGCATATAAGAATTTGTGTGTATTGCAAGGTTCTGGAATCATCAAAATGATCAGAAATTTGGCCAAGTCTTGGTAAAGTTACAAACACTTGCACAGAAAGATGTATATGGGACTACACGAACACGTGGCGTAAAAAGCCGGCCCCCGATTTTTACGATGTTACATGCATATTTAGAATATGAAGGCATTTGAAGAGCCATGCTTTTCAGGGAACATGTCTTAACTGATGTTCTTCTACACTTGCATAATAAGAATGAGTAAGGCTCACAAATTATTTTTCACCTCTTCCCAGAACTCAACCTTCTCTTTAAATACTAAAGCAGCTAGAAACTCTCGCACACTGCAAAGATTCAGTGATATTCACTTTAATTCAATAATTTAGCAGCATGATATCTGTACGATAAATGAAAATTGCAAAAGATCCATGCCTGCATGTACAACTAAATGTTCCTAGTTTTACGGTAATGAAATTATATTTTTGGCTCCACGTGGGATCAATCATTAGCAGGAATGCTAATAACATGGTACAATTCATCCCACTTGGATTAATACATTCCTTTATAATATTCAACATCACTATTCCTGTTCGAGTACAATCTTACACATTGCATCACGTCTCTGCTGCGGAACAGCCAATGTCATCACAGACACACCATTCCCAGCTGACTGCCATGTGTCAAGTATAGGACAACTTTCTCTCATGCGAACTACCCCCGAGGGATAGCGCATGCTCATTAGCCTAGCTCCCTACATTTTTCTTACTATATCCTACTAGCCAACACACCATGGCTTATTCAATCGCCATCATTCAATATCTAAAAAAAGAAAGCGTAATTAAAGGTTTAGATCTGAAATTCAAGCTGAGAAATAAATTCAAGGCTTTTTTTTTAATGATGCTTCACTGTGAAAGGACTGTTTTCTGTTCAATAAAGCTCTGAAAGTTACTTTCTATTTCTTTACTTATCGGTTAGTTTATTTATTAAAAATCATAATATAATTATCATTACAGCCTCAATTTATTTGCACAAGTATGCTTTTATAATGAACCGGTATGTAATTTTCAGCAAATCCAAGCTTATCATTTTGTTACACCCCATAATAAAAACAAGGATGTCCATAAATTTACAGCATGTACATGTACTCATGTAAATTGTAAAAGATTCACTTTGAGACAGCTTAAGAGTGCAATTCCTCACTGAACATCAGCTTTAACCAAGTAGGTCCATTAAACATTCCTAATAGCTGATTGTTCATTGATAAATGAAAGAAGAACTCCATTTTGATCAGGACTATTTCCATGGGCATGACAGCTGCCTTCATTGTATCTACACTGTAGATAAAGAACCGGTATAACCTCTTGAATAATCACGAAGAACTAAAAGGTGGAGAGCTTCTGCAGCTGGCACGGATGCATCAATACCATGGGACCCAGTTTGAAAGGACAGAATGGGGATAGTAACATTAGAATACCATCTCCCCTTCCCCCGATTTTAAATTGACAATGCGTGTGATGTCATTTAAATCGCGCAGAATTGGAATGAGCTGACCCTGTCCTCTCATCCTTCCTAACCCCCTTCCCCGTTTCCCAACGACCGACGACCCTACAGTTTGGCTGATCAATGACCTAACTTGTATGTGATGTCATTTCAATCGCGTTGAATTGGAATGAGCTGGCCTTGTTGCCTCATCCTTCCCCTTCCCCCCTTCCCCGCTTCCCAAAACCAAACAGTTTGAATGATCAATGACTTAACTTGTATGTGATGTCATTTCAATCGCGTTGAATTGGAATGCTCAGCTGACCTTGTTGCCTCATCCTTCCCCTTCCCCCCTTCCCCGCTTCCCAAAACCGAACAGTTTGAATGATCAATGACTTAACTTGTATGTGATGTCATTTCAATCGCGCTGAATTGGAATGAGTTGACCCCTACCCTAACCCCGCTTCCCCCGGACCAAACAGTTTGACTGATCAATGATGTCAAGTGTACGGGATACAATGGTGGAAATTGATACTTATCTTGCCATCAGACATTATGGTTCTTTCGCGATCTGCATTATTCAGTTTATGCTTGCTTCTTGGAGACAATATGGAGTCTTGCCCTGCACTTTGTCTGTCTAGATAACATATCGAGTTCAAGTTCAAGTTTTATTTCAATTCAATCCATAAAAACATATAAGACACAGACATATATTATGCATTTGTCTTCTGAACTGCTTTGTATGAAATCACCTTTTACACTACACCTCATGTCTGTATGTAATCATGTGGTGCTTGATTTAATCTGAAGCACTTCAAACTAAAAGGTGATATGAATTTCAAACATTTTCTTTTTCAAACTTCTCTTGTTGAGTTGTACAAGAGCCCTTTCTGAAATGTTAGGGAAAGAAAAGATATTGAAGATGTCAAGCCGAACACACTCATATGAGAAATGTTGAAAACTGTTGAATAAACCTTGCAGTCTCGTCCCAAATAATTAACACTGGTGGAAGAAGGAAAATAAAATTGTACTTTTTTTATTCACTTTTTTCCTGCCTAATATGCAGACTAATATCACATCTCATTGCCAAGTTCACTTTCTCTTTCTTTGAGATACCCAGTAGTAAGGATGGATATACTCTACTCTCTCCAGACTCAATGAAACCTCTTTTTCATTCAGAAGGTACCAGTTAAGAAATATTTGGTCACAAGCTCCGATACCCAGGCTAAACGAAAGTTATAATGACTATATCGGTCTTCCTCTCTTCTTCTCAATGAATGTACTTTAAAAGAACGACCCCATGGAACAACTACCACGCTGGCATCCTTCCAAAGAAAAATATTGAAACAACTTCCATTTAAAAATGTACTATTTTGTTTGATAACTAATATGTGAAAATGTAATGCAGCTAAAATGACCAACAAAATTGTATATAGCTTCATAAGCAAAATTCCTTTTAATGCTTTTACCAATCTTTTTGGAACATATCTGAAAGTACCTCGAAGATTACAGGTAAATCAAGCATTTAAAGCAATTACCGGTATATAATACAGCTTGGCATTTTGGCAAAGCACACACATATTTGGACACATGGGACTGTATGCCAGGGTGAGTTTGTGATCACATACAAGCCTGTGGGAATATCAGTCAAATTATGACTTTAATATCCTAATTTCATGGTTTTGCAAAGAGGTTAATAAACCTCAATTAGCATGCTTTGAATGATCAACTGCTAATGGATGCATCTAATAAGAGAAGATGCAACTAATACCAGCTAAACCTGACTCCAAATAACCTACAGGAAAACCACATGAACGTTCATTACCATCATTACCACAACATAGACGAACAGATGCCACATGTATAATAACCAGGGTGGTATTGATAAACACGTCTCCTATACTGTTACACTTCGTTATCAAGTTAATCATTATGTTTGACTTCTTTATCAAAACACTCCTATCTTTTTCATCATGCAAGTTTGCAAACAAAGGAATGTGGATACAACATTCATACAAACATAAACAAATAATATTGAAAATACAACCGTGGTAAAAATCTACCTCACAGAATTGTTGTCAATCAGGGACTTCAGAGTGAAACAAAGACTGGGAACTTGTTTAAAAAAGTAAAAACATTATTCATTCACTGTATGTAGCTCTCTTTTCAGGCCACGTCCAGATGCTTGGAGAATTCATATAAATATCTTCCAACTATCTTCAAACTTTTCTAGAATATAATTTCAGATATCACAACTGGATGAATCTAAGGGTAATATTACAGTACTTTATACATGTACATGTAGGGTCAATTACATATAAAAATAACCTCAGTATGACATCGTAGAGACTAGATATATGCAGTTCTCTGAAACCCAATATCAACATATGAATCTATTACTGCTTGATTGCCAGGAGATATCATACGACTGTGACACGCATACATATATCAAAGTGGCCTACTGGTCAAGTGCGGCAAAATGCTTTCGGTCAATTTTCCAAGACCGTCACTAAGCACCTGTCTCTAACCGGCCAGCGGCGGCATCTCGCCTATATCTTCAACCTTCTACGTTTCACGCCAAATCACTTAGATTGACATGGGACGATGCGCCTCCGCTCGCTCACGGGCCGCTTCCTAAAAGGCTCTCCTGATCCCTCAACAAGAAAAATGGCCACTTGCTTGATCAGCACTAGCTGCTAGTCTTCACTCAACACTCTGTGGATTACTCACTGCCCTATTGCCACACCCTGATGCCACAGTCCTCGGCACTTGTCACAAAAACTTATCAAAGGAATTTTTTGTCCAATATTCAATTTTATCAATCATTATGAATCATTGAAGCATTACTGATTGATTTCCTTCCAGAGGTTCAATGCCCCGACTACCAAAGGAAAGGCCTGCAATGCTTTCTTACGACCGCTAACATGACCTTTTTCATTCATAACGAGAGTTGATCCTAGATTTGCATCTCAATCCTAATAATGGCATACAGTACAATGCATGTGTTACTCAACATTTAAAGTCATGAGCTTGCTAAATTAACATTCAAAACCATGAGTCTGTAAAATGTTACATTCAGACCCACGAGCCTGTCAAATGAGCAAATGTCAACATATGACCGAAGAAGAAAACGTCGACAAAAATCACAAGTAACTATTCAAGACTATTAACTATATTTAGCCCGTTGAAGGGATGTCATGAGATGGAGAGCCCGTATTTATCTGAAGGCATATGGAAAAGCACCTGAAGTAGACACTCTTTTACTTATGATTCACGGCAATCTGACCTGCATAGCTAAAGAGCCTTCAGGTAATACTCGCCACCCCCGCCGCCGCAAGGAGAGTATCCCCGGCCCTCGTCTTACTCAGGTGAGCTAGGTATCTCAGGTGAGCGAGGTCAAGACAGGTGCTTTCATACCATGAATGAATGAATCATGCTGGTTTGTAGTGTCCATCCATTGATGACTACCCCCACCTTAGCCCCTTTCACACAAGCACGACTGTACGCTGATTTGTATGATAACTAAAATGTACATGTACAGTTTACAGCTACATGTATTAGTATAGTGAGACAGAAGATTGAGTAATGTTCTAACATCACCATGTGGTAAGATAAAGTAGTTTATTTTTTATTTTTTTATCTGAACACTATGTAACAAAACGTCATATAACAATACGTCACATTCCAGGGTCTATCTCCAATGTGACTACCATATCTTACTCTTATAACCATATACACTGTACACGTAACTGGGCGGGGCGGGCATATTGTGAGTGAGCCCTGCTTGACCTGAGCTGACCTTTACCCCCACGACCTTTCACCATTTCCCTAAATACTAACTTTTTCAAATAGTCTGCCGAGAACAAGAAGAGTTTAACTCTTTTTCAAATAATATATTATATAATATTAATATGATTTTAAAAACACCTTTCTGTCTCTATGTAGACAATATGACCTTCCTAAATCAAATATAAAGTTTCTCATCCCAATAATCCCATGTGTATACCCCTTTCGCAATATGCATTTTATAAGCAATACATCATCCTACTTTTCCTTATCTTCATACAATATTTCCTCTTGTCTGAAAGAGCCAGTGCTCAGTGTCCAGCAATTGATGACTAGCCTATCTATGACAGTGTTTAGATGAGTTGTACGAAAGAGGGAGGGATGGGGGATTCTAGGTGAGGCATGGAGACTTGTCCTCTGACTGACCGCTCATTCTAACTAGTGACTCATAGCTGGACATCCATCCATCCATCCATTATATCATCTCCTGAGCTGAGAGCATGAAGGATGCTATCTCTATGTTCAGTGCTATTACTTACGACCTACTGGCTCTCAGCTGGAGACATCTACATATATTACCAGAATAATCAAATTTATTTCTTTATATTTGCATTCCGGTCTACCGGGCTGTATGCTTTTGTTGTTCATTTCAACGTGAAAATATATCAACTCTAGCAAATATGAGCATCTCTTTTTCTATCAAAACTATCGAATGTAACCAAAGTGAAAAGCTGATTAAATTTGAGTCAGCATAATGAGATAAGAAAAGAAATTCAAACAGCCATAAACTCTATGTGACATAACCTCTTTCTGTAAGAGGAAATTCAGTACCATTGAGAATACATGTAGGTGTATAGATACATGTATACTAGTCATTGTAAATGCATTCTTAGTCTTTGCACCAGGAAATCAATTCCACACATATGTGTGACAGTCTTGGCTTGAATAGAGACTACCTGTATACCCACAGAGGAAGGCTGAGGCCGGTGTGAATGATTAAAGAGCCTTGTTTTGCCATCGAGCTTTAGACACTGTGAACTCCTTCCTTCATAGTTTCACCTGATAGCGGCCAGTCCTTGGGTTATGATTCACACGGAGCTGACCTGCTACATCTACATCTCAGCTACGAGCTTTGTATCAATACATGCATGCACACAGAGTGAGAGAGGGTGGACTAGCTAGAAAGCAATTCATACAGGTTGGGCCCTGGTTGATGGAAGGGGGGAAATTTGTGGACGAGGGTTTGAGGGAAATGCAAGTTTCATCACCGCGAAATAGAACGTACATCTATAAGTACATGTACATGTTCACATCTTATAGGCATCCTCTGCATATATAAGGTATTCTTGAAGCAAATAGTTGAAATTTCAAGTCTTTTTCATCTGATGAGAATCGAAAATACCTTTAACTGAGGTTGTTAAAGGATATGATCGAACTCCTTTCTTATTTTCAGTAAAACAGTGTAAAAGGGTATGGCTTAATGTCCTTGTAGCTCAAAAGTATCATGTACGCTATACATGTAGGCCTAGATCCAATTTATAATCATTTTCAACTTGCATTGTTTACGCTGATTGGATTTTAAAATACATGTGAAAACATAAGATTTAGAGTTAATGGCAGCTCTGACAACTTCATAACGCATTCCAATGTATTTACAATGTATATATCCACAAACTGCATTTGATATTACCGGTAATGAAAAATGGGATTCGAGCCATTTCAGCACGTTTCCAGGGTGTGTATTGGGAGTAAACCCATTCATGAGTTTGGATGCTATGTATGTATGAATGAAGGATGAGCTTAACGAGTCGAGGGAACTTCCCCTTGCCAGTAGAAGAACTGTTAAAGTGCTCATTAATATTAGATGCGACTGCTGAAAGGAATGCCCCTAATCAATTCAAGACCTCCGTCTCTAGATGGCGATGCTCTGTCATTCTCTTTCGGGGAGACGGACGGACGAACACAGAAAGGTTCCTGGGATCACCATTGCAGCACATGGTCTCATTACTTATGAATTAAGTTGTTTTATTACAAACATGCATTAAATCCCTACCTGGTTCAATCGCTCCATGGTCAATATCTCACACTAACCATATCCTAATTTCAACCCTGGATTAAACACTGTACCTGAGCTTAACCCTAAACTTAACCCTAAACACAACCCTAAAGACAAACTTAACCCTAAACACAACCCTAGCCATGAACCTAACCTAAACACAAACCTAACCCTAAACAAAACCCTAGCCTTAAACCTAACCCTAAACACAAACCTAACCACAACCCTAACCACAACCATAACCACAACCCTAACCATAGACCTAACCTAAAAGCAAACAGCAGCCCTAACCCTAAAGCTTCATGTACATCTTTGACAGTGAAAATAAGCATATTCTGATGCGAGACATGTTCAGAGGGGTTATATGCATGCACAGGTATTTAACTCCATTTCGGTGTAGCTGGGACCAACAGCATATTTAAATACATGTAGATGGAAATAGTGCGAGCTACCTCGTATAATATTAGGCCAAATTATTTTCAGATTCTGCTATTCTCCCTCATGCGTGCCGCTCAGGCTAATGCATGAAACATGTAGTGTGCTCAATACCATGGCACTATACTACTAGCCTAAGTGAATGGTTGCACAGTTGCATTAGGATCGATGAGGTTGACGGGTGTAAACAGTTGGGTAGTGTGGTTTACTTTCCAGTCGACAAGTGTTAGAATATAATGCATGAGAGTTTCTTAGAATATACTTTCATTGTTCTTTCATAATGACCATCGTCTGACGACGGTCTGTTTTTAAGCCACAATCTCGCTAAATCTCTTGGTTTCTCCACTTCCAAATCTCTCATAATCTTCCATTCTTTGCCTCATCAGGTTCTGTATTAAAGGTCCAGTGCTTTATCGATAGAGCCACTATGCTTATTCACTTCATGTAGTTCCCTTTTCTTCTCTCTCCAGCCCATCCTCGGTAACAACATTACTCTTCGACATTTGTTCTCCAGATCAGTTGAACTTTCCAAAACTGTGATTGACAGACCAGTGCATACAGAGAATAAACCCACAAACAAAACGATGCCCGGCTAGAGAGGGTGGCATTTGAAAATCAGGCAATCGTAACATTTGACATTTCAAAAGACGGGTCAGTTGACCGGGAAAAGCTAGCCAACGACGTCATACACCAAATCTATTTACATCAATGCTCATGCAGGACCTCGAAAAACAATATCCTCCATGAGTCTTTTCCACGCTTATTAGATTTCAAATGTATTTATATAGAGCGAAATGTTGGAAACATAAATTGGAGGGGGGGGGGGGTGGGGGCTTCAAATAGTCTTTGAAAGCAAGACTCCACTGTGACATAAAAGAATATTGATTGGACCCTGGGAAAAGCCTAAATCTGCTTGACTGTTTATCACAAGCAGCTTATGGATCGTATAAATACCAAGAGAGTGAACACAAATCTACATGTAGTCTTTGGCTACAATATTCTAAACCTCAATTTACGATTATCAAAGGTTGTGGCTGCAAAACTAGCCACAAATTGCACAGGGAATTCACAATGCATGAGGGTCTATCAAAAGAATCATAAATGATATTTTGATGGGGTGTTGATATGAAAATGGCACGGGATCTGTTATCGTCGATGGATCAGAATTTGATTTGTTTCATCGGGCGCGATAGAAGCTGGCTGGCTTGTGAGCTAGGGTTCGTGTGACCTACTCACGTCATAGATGATTGTCGTTGGATGATATCAAACTAATTACTGATTACATCAACAGTCAAGCGCAAATCAATTTTCAGGGTATCGTCCTGCTCATCTTGTTTGGAACACAGCGGTATTGGCATTGTTCGATGTGTACAACAATGATATTAGAAAGCTCATAGGCCTTTCTCTCATTACTATGGTTACGGTAAATGATAGAGAACAAAATTCTGATTTCTTCTTCCACTGCAAAATAATTTACAATTCATCTATGGCTGTATAACCATATACGTATTCATCTGTTACACTTTCCACCTATCTTTCTCTCTCTTTCGTATTTCCCTTTAATATTTATTTGTTTTAATTGACATATTTTGTTAATGTCTGGACTTATAGTAACCTTTGTCTTTTTTCCTCTCTCCTTCCACCTCTATCTCTATCCCATCTTAAACTCCTTTCCTACATGTACGACTGAATATTTGAACATTTACAATACATGCTTTTTTTTAAATATTTGTAAAATTAGATTAATAAACAATTCAAGCACAGGAGGAGACTTTCCTGTTACGTGGCGACTTGAATGCATGTAATTGAAAGAATGCACGGATGGCCAGTTGGCTTGTACTGCGAGGCGGGGGACGTAATGATGGTGGCGACAGCCATCACGACAGACAGAAGGAAGCAAGACCAAGATGGATCTTATAGACCAAGGTCAGCTCCACTCCAATATCAATATCACAATTGCTACATGGCCGTCTCAACATGTATTGATCCTCACAGATTTCGTGAAAGGAGATTAGTTGGCCGGGATGCCATCTTGTCTCTGACGGCAGACCCTTTTCTCCGCGACGTTCCACAAAGACGGGTCTCTATCCCAGACAAAAACTACCAAAGAGTCGTTGAAAACTGCGAAATTGATGCACTTGTTTATCGAAGGACGCTGCAACTACGATCGGGTGTAAACGATAATTTGTCATGATATGCGGATGAGATGCATAGATGGGATGAGGGGTAAATGGTTTGCCAGGGATAAACTACGGGCTGGCCGAGGACAGGTCAGAATACGTATATGAGAGGAGTTTTTTAATTGGATTTGTTGGGTATGATGGGGTGGGGGATGGAGAGACAGGAGGGAGCCACAGCCAGGCAGGAGTCAGTCAGCATGTGCTGGCCTACACATGCTGACCAGCAGTCAAACAGAGGCTGCTAGCTCAGAGGAAATTTGGGAGAGGGAGGATGAGAGGGCAGAAAAGTAGGGGGAATAGAAGGGGGAAGAGAAGAGGGGCAGGGGAGAGAGAAAGGGGAGAGAAAAAAGGGAAAAGAAAGAGAGAAAGGGGAAAAGAGAGAGAGAAAGGGGAAAAGAGAGAGAGAAAGGGGAAAAGAGAGAGAGAAAGGGGAAAAGAGAGAGAGAAAGGGGAAAAGAGAGAGAGAGAGAGTAATGAAAGAGAGAAGAGGAGAGAAAGAAGAGAAAAATGAGTGAGAGCGATTAAGAGACAAAGAAGAAAAATAAGACAGGCAGAGATGGAGGAGAATAGGAGAGAAGGGAGGGACAAGAGATGAGGAATCAAGTTCATGATAAGAGGAAGAACAAACAATAATAGAAGGAAAACAATAAGAGTATGAGAGAGTTAAATTGAAAGAGACGAGAGAGGGAGAGAAGAAAACAAAAAGAACAGATAGCAAGGCAGGACCGGAGAGGAAAAAGTAGAAAAAAGTAGAAAAGGCCTACAGTATCTAATGTGTATTCTAATGTATATAATACTCTAACTTTGAAGCAGCGAATTGCATATGTATGAACAAGCAGAGAGAGAGAGAGAGAGAGAATAACATAAGTAACATGAGCTAAAGGGAATTACATAAAGGCCGAGAATGAAAGAGATACTGCGGTTTGCGATTCAGCAACGGGGAGTGTCTGACTTTGGTCGTCACCTTGACTGTGACTGGCTTTTTTTTTAGCAGTGGCATCAATGAAAACAGAGCAGGAGACAGCCTGGCAGCCCAAGAGCATTAAAGATAAAGACCAGTTATGGTCATGCGATTGCATTGTAAAGGAACGGTGTGAAATCGACCAGAAAAGGTTGATCATCAAGCATATAAGAATATGTGTGTATTGCAAGGTTCTGGAATCATCAAAATGATAAGAAATTTGGCCAAGTCTTGGTAAAGTTACAAACACTGTACACAGAAAGATGTATATATGAGACTACACGAACACGTGGCGTAAAAATCCTACCCCCCCCCCCCCCGAGTTTTACGATGTTACATGACATATTTAGAATATAAAGGCATTTGAAGAGCCATGCTTTTCAGGGAACATGTCTTAGCTGATGTTCTTCCACACTTGCATAATAAGAATGATAACGCTCACAATTTATTTTTCACCTCTTCCCAGAACTCAACCTTCTCTTTAAACAGTCTACCCTGGTAATAAAGCCAGGATGGGTAGCAAGCCGAGCTCAATGTACATGTAAGACGCACATTAGAAGCAGAGAAATAAAATCCCTACACGTACATGATGCACTACAAAATCAAATCTATTACTGTAAGCCGTTTTGATTCAAGAATTAAAAAGGTTAATACACAGCACTGTAACTAATTCAGTCATAAGCTTTTTGTTTGTTTTTATTAAATTGATTTGATTCATTTGATTCATTTATTTCTGTTTGATTTTCTTTTTTATTTTGTACTTTAATCAAGTGAGTTTGTTATTGTTATTTCTATTAGATTAGCATCCAAGTTAAAAGTACACGGTACATGATTAATAAGTGAAAGTATTGTATACACTAAAAAGGCCTAAATATGGCAATTTTGAGTGGATCTAGATGTCTACAAAAAAGGACTACCGGTACACAATAACCCTGTTCTTCAATGGTGTTAGTTCTTTAAGTTTTTCGGTAATTCATTTTCTACTTCCTTCTATGATTCTCAACTTGCAGACCGATTTAAAAAGAAAACAGAATAAAACCTATAGGCCTACATGTACATGTATAAGGAAAGAATGTAATGTTTGACAGATGTTCAATGCAGAGAATGATCATGCAAATTCAAGGCAATTAAGTTGGAACAAAGAAACGGGGCAAGAGATAGCTGTGGTCCCATTCCGCTGATTGATAACAGACAACAAGGGCAATGGCAAATCAACTACCAATTCAGGGTGACCAGAGCTATATAAAGACAGCCTGCATCTTCCTGTCTGTCTTCTATCAAAACTTGCGGAAGGCAATCAGGATCATGATCACAAAGTCAGCAACAACAACAACAACATCATCAGAGGCAATGGAGGCCAGTCAATGAAAGTCAGGCAATGGTATAAGAAGGCAACATGTACATGTACATGTAGCAGGGTTGGATTGGACAGAAGGATGTGTGTCTCCATCCACACAGCAGGTGTAAACAGAAACCTCAGGCCAGGGGTCAAAGGTCCCACAGGGTCATGTGGATCACAAGCAAGGACCAGCCCTGTCTGTCCTGCGACCTTGGTTGGTGCACTTTCTCTGGAATGACCAGGTAAGTCAGTGACCTGATCTAAGGTCATTCTCTGGCTCTATTTCTCTCTCTCACACATTCAGACACGCAGGTGGAAATCTCAATTAGCACCGTGTGTAATAAGCCTATTACTGTGGAACTATAGGAGCGATGGAAAAAAGGTCGTTGGGGTAGGTATCAGCTAGCTCAGTGCTGACCGTATCCTGGCCTTGAGTAGGTCTGCTGTGCTACAAAGGTTAATGATGCAGTGTATCAGTTATTCATACTATTCCCAGGTGGATAGATCAATCATCATCAGTCACCAATCAGGCAAGAGATGTTCCTCAAGAGCACTTTATAGCACCAGGTAATAGCTAGGGTCCATTCATACCACTCCATATAATAGGCACTCATCTATCACAAAGAGGGACCTTATGTAGACTACATGCATGTATGTATCGGTCTTTGGGTAATAGGCACAATAAATCTGTTTATTTGTTATTGTGCGGAGAATGGGAAGTTTAAGTAGAGTACTAAACACAAGGTAAAGACATGTTGAAGCATCATGATCACTTTTATAAAAAAAAATTATCTTTCTCTCTCTCTTTCTCTCTCTCTCTCTCTCTCTCTTCCTCCCCTTCATTCCTTTCTCGTTCTCAAATAATATATATACCTTGTTAATTAAATTGTGAATGGAGTAGGCCTATTTTGTATTACCTCTGTTAAAATCGAAAAAGCTATCTTAGAACTAGGCCTAAGTGACATGGATATTTCAATTACTAATCTGCATTATAAATACAGGTTGGAAATTATTCCGACACTCGCAGAGCAGTATACCTCGACTCAATAGCCCTTCTTGGCCTATTGAACGAGAACTAAAAAATGGTTGAGTTACCAGGTACATCAACCTGGATATATCAATTATCACTACCTATATGTATATACACCAAGGTTGATGTGGAAGGTCGATGGGGAAGGGTAATTTGACATGTCCATTTCAAATCTTATCACAAAATCAGGCAAGTTTTCAAAGTCCATTCTGTTGATTTACATATGGACAGAGTGGTACAGGGGTCAATCCCCCCCCCCCCCCCCAGTGTTATTTAGGGTACACGTATACATGTTACCTCCCCTTCAAAGCACCCTCTATCTCCGGTGTGTAAAGTCAACTTTGTTGCGTAAAAAGTGATTTCTTGTCTTCCAGGAATTTGACAATTATACTTTCTTTATTTTGAGATTTGTATGTCTAGTGACTCTTTGTCTTCCAATAATATTTCTTAATTAATCCCCTTTGATGCTATCAGCACCACAAGCAAATAAACCATTGTATTAGCTTCTGGTTTATACAGGAGTTTCTGTACAATTATTTGATTATTCTTGTTGCTAAGCAACAGATGGATGCCACAACTTACCTTCTTCTTGTCTACTTCATGAGTGCCTCTCTGTATAACTGTCTCTACATGGGCTGGATCAGAGAAGGTGACGAAGCCGAAACCCCTGTATCAAGATAAACATAAAAAGGTCAAAGGTTAATCATTGAACTTAATTATCACTTGACTTTATCATTTATTGCGTTATTATTAGTGCCAAGTATATTCATCATTTATTATATAATTTTTACTTTCTCTAATGTGGTAGGATCAGTGAAAGTATGCCAAAGCCAAAACCGCTGCAACTGAAGACAAAAATAGGGGGCAAAGGTTAAATGATTTAGACTTCCAATAAATGGGAACAAAGAGGTTAATTAATTCCTATCATATTGGCGCACAGAGTCCTACTTGTAAATTATGAAATGAGTGCTTGTAATCTTTGACCACGCATAGTCGCATACCTGTACTAATCTAATCATAATGTACTCCCGACTCACGTTACATCATACATCTCAAACAAAAAAGAGAAAAGGAAAAATAAACAAAAAAATATGATAATCTTTTACCAACTATAACATTCTGAATGTATCCTAATATAAAACATTGGCAGTTCTCAAGCTGTAATTGTGTATGTGTAATAATGTTATTCTTGTAAACCAGGCTATGAAATATTCCCCTTTTTTCAATTTCTACATACTGTACACTCTCAAATTTTTAAATTAAATATATATATCTCATCATACAAGTAAGTCCGATACAACACTCTTGGTATACTCAAGCAGACGAGATGACGTCTTCATAATCCGCTATCAAATTCAGTCGTGATATATAGCAGCTATTATGCTCATTAATAAAACAGAGGCAAAAGTGAGTAAGAGAAATGCACGCCACAGGAAATAAATTTTATCCAGGTCACTGCATTCGATTTAAAAATGCTGCACAAATGCACAATCTTTATTCACACGTTTTCCTCTGTGCTCGTCCCTCTCCCTTCTCCCGTGTCTCCCTCTCTCTCTCTATCTCTCTATCTATCTCTCTCTCTCTCTCTCCTTCTCTATCTATCTCTATCTATCTCTCTGTGTGTCTCTCTGTGTGTCTCTCTCACTCTCCCTTGCCATCTCCCCCTTCTCTCTCTCTCTCTCTTTCTCTTTATGCTTCCTCTCACTCATCTGTCGAGTAAACAGACAATGAACAATCATTCTCACACACTAGTCAACCACAAATGCTGGTCAAAACCATTAGAACTGCAATGAATGCAGATGAAAATTCATTAACCATTGCCATCATCCATTGCTAGTGATGGGTGTGTGGGAGGGATGGGGAGAGAGGGAGGGAGAGGGGGGAAAGAGAGCGATGGCAAAGGGCCCCGAGGCTTCGGGCAAAGTGCAGATGTGAGATATAATTAATGTGATATATTATGCTGCCGATGAAATATAATCTTCTTCTTGGATAGCCCTCCGGTCGGTTTGATGAATCATGCTAGAGCGAGAGACCGTCAGCCCAGGGATGTACTATTGTGGGTGGTTGGGTGGGTGGGTGTAACGGCAGCTCCTGCCTGGGTTTCCCCCTACCACATCTTCCGTTATCTTCCACTTCCCATCCCCCCCTCCCCCCACCCCCCCCCCCCCCCCCCCCCCCCCACTCTCATCAATAGCAATGAATAAGAGGGGGGAGAGAGGACTCTTCTAAAATCACCCTGTGTTACTACCAACATGTACCATGTTTTTCAATAATTTTCCACTCCCTTCCATCCATCTCTCTAGACCCCCCCCCCCCCCAACCCCCACTCCGATCCTGATCCCTCTCCCCCTCAAAAACACACACTTTGAAATCTCCCATCTACACTGTACTTAAGCCAGGCTAATATGAATTACATATTGGGATGAATGAGACAAATTCCCTCTACATGGGTCATCACCAGTGTACTTTCCACCTTCAAGGATGTGTCCCAACACACCGTGAAGAAGGTCACGGAGGGGGCACGCAACCTTGCCGCACTCCATCCTATTAATTTATGCGTGGTTTCAATAAGGAACTTGCATGGCTACACAAGAACAAAGACGACCAAGTGCAGTGGTCAACTACTTACTATTCAAATCTGATATGATCTAATAAATAGGTTTTCTGATCTATATAAAATGTACAATCTAAATGGTGGTGAAAGGTCGTAGAATAGTTGAAATAATATTATTGCCTTGCTATGGAGTTATCAGGACTCTTATGAATGTGAGTAAAGAAGTTGAAGGCATTGTGCAGGAGAAAGCAGGCTCCATTTATTTGCGTGCAGAAATGCTCTGATTTGCCTTGAGATTGATTTTTTTTGTTGTAATTCGTCTCAGCTTATGTGCATTTCAAAATGTCACGACTGGACCTAGTTTCCATGTTCTTTGTATCTGCCATGATGCCTCTGCTTCCAGGTGCCAACAGTAAAAATGTATGTCAGGTATAATAACAGATCAAGATCAATTTGTCTGTTGGGAGCCAGAGTAAATATACTGATGTAAAGCTTCATGTAAAAATATGATATATTACCCTTCTGTTTCTCAGTAGGCTATTTTTTTCTTATTTCTAATGTCAATTTTTTTCTCCTTCTCCCACCTTCCTGCCACCCTGCCCCCCCCCCCCCCCTCCTCCTTCTTCTTTCTCTTTCTGAGTTTTATTTGTGCATGTTAATTGTTTATGAGCTTGTAAAGATCTTCTACATCTCATTTCCTTCTTTCTTCTCTTAAACTATTTTCATTCCATCACTTTCCATCAAACGCACAAAACACTGGGCTTCCTTACATTTCTCACTATCCATCCATCCCATTCACCATCCTAAAAGTTTCCCAATCGAGCTAGCGGGGGGCCCCTGAAAGTGCATGTAAACCTGGTCCAAATGAAGCTGTAACCTTTTCACTCAAATGAAGCGGTGTCAAGTGTTGCCCCCATTTTGGCATGAGATGAGAGTACTGAATGCAATTAATCGGGATTCACTTCAAAGTCTTGCCTTTTTATTCACACGCAGCCTACAACTTCCATTCAATCTCTGGCTACGATTCCTTCTTGGGGATTAAACCTCTCTATGGCATTATGACAACATCATATGTAAATTATTAGAAGTCTCTGCCAAGAGCCAGATGGGCCTTAAATCATATCAACATACTTAAGCATAGACTTAACGCCCTCCTAGCTCTCAACA
This sequence comes from Strongylocentrotus droebachiensis, assembly GCA_035222895.1. Taxonomy (NCBI): domain Eukaryota; kingdom Metazoa; phylum Echinodermata; class Echinoidea; order Camarodonta; family Strongylocentrotidae; genus Strongylocentrotus; species Strongylocentrotus droebachiensis. Next base: position 118,838 of record JAVYIG010003943.1, read on the forward strand.
AATATTAAACAGCAAAAAGAGTGTTAACTAAAATATCATCAAAGTTTATCAATACAAAATTGATAACATTTTCAGGTTATGGCTTGACAAAAAGCAAATTTTGGTACATAATGGAAACCAAATTTCTGATAAAAATATAACTTCATGCAGATGCAAAAAACATCACATTTCATGTGCTTTTCACAATGTTTTCTACCTGCTAACTAACAAAATTAAGTATTTACTAGCCCAGTGAAAGTGCGAAAAATTAACATTAGCTTCACATCGTTAATTAATGCTTGAAAATATCACACAAAATGTTTATACTGGAATATAAACAGAAATACATGTTAAATCAAATACATGTATGAAACCCAATTCAGGGCTTTATTTTGGATCAAAACAATCACTTTTTTCTCTTGTCATTCTCTTTTGTGTGAACCATTTTTTCTGAGATAATAATGATCCTTGTATCGCCATTACCGGGTACATTAAACATACACAAATAGTTTTCAAATTGTGCAAATAACAAAACACTCATAATGCAAATACATGCTCCTTTATTTTTAACATCTGTTAACAAAGCCATAAGGGCCCCAATTGTGCAAATCAAAACACGGTACCAGAACTTCTGCTAAAAATAAAATATCAATAAAGGGAAATCTTTTCAATTTGTAACAGTTAGAGACAACCTTGGATAAAAGAACAATCGATATTGATTTCTTGTTGCTTTCACCAGCATAAAGAAAATCCCTAGTGCATATCAGGGGGCTTTCACGCAGTGCATGATAATGCATCAGTCAAAAGACCCTTTTACACAGCCCAAATTCCAATATGAAAAATCTTTGATTTTTAGGATTGCCATTTACACTGTTGGATAAACTCCTCAAAAAATGTTTTTGTTGGTATTTGCTCATTCCAATAATTTAATGAAAGCTGCTCTGCATGTGTTAGCACAGAAGAAAGGAGGGTCAAGTGACTAAAAACCGAATCATTCCTGATGTTTCGAGAGCCGGCATTTACACTGCAAAATTCTGTGAAATTTCTGCAGCCATTTAAAAACCATACTCTAGAGGAATTTATTTTTAAATTAAGTTTTCTGTCGTGTTTGCCAGTTGTGAGCAAAATCTATGATTTTTGCCTACAGTGTAAATGAAGCTTTAGTTGATGCCCAGTTCTATCAGAATCCCATGTTCTTCAAATTGCTGCATCTTGCGATACTTCACCAGATCATTGATTTGAATTGCAAGAGGTAAGGTGTACTATCAATCTTGTTCCCCCTTCTCTTGCTCTTCATCTCCTCGTCTTTCAGTCTCTTTCTCCCCATTCCCTCTCCCTATGCCCCCTTACTCTCCCTCACTCGCCTGTCTCAGCTCTTCCTCCTTTCTTTTCTTTTTCTCTCTCCCTTGCTCTCCCTACCTACTGTACATTTTCATGTACATCTATTTTCTCGTCCCCATCTCCTCTCTCCAGTGCTCTGCCCCCCTTATAAAATCTTTCTCTCTCTTTTTATCTCTCTCTCCCCCTCTCACCCGATCCACATCTCTGGCTGTTTGCTCCTCTCTTTCTCTCATCTTCTATCAGGGACAGCAGATCTCATAAACAGGCAAACTCTAGTGCAGATGTACACATAGTCTCCATGACAGTCTTCACCATTTATTTCAACCATAGAAATCACAAACAGAATCAGACAAAATGTCATCAAACAAAATAAGTGCATATCTTCATGAATCTTACAATGAATTAAAAACTTGTATGCCTATTTATATTCTGTAATTCCTTGGTCTGGTTCGTGCCAAGTGTCACAAAGAACAAAAAGGCTAAAAAGCAATATCGAGAACGACTGACCATGCATGATGGATCAGAAATCAAGCCAGCCTTGGATTAAGGCTAGCACCTACAGCACTAGGATGAAGCAAGAAATCCTTGATTTGAGGCTAACACCTAACCAGGCTTTATAGAACACTGGCCTGCTTGTTGGAAGAGTAAGGAGAGAAAATACAGAGTAGGACCCTGGCTGACAGCTCGATGGTAATCACTTTCACACGTGTAAATGTATACGAGTACAAGGAACTCTGATGCATGCATGTATCCATGTACAATATCCTCTGAGCTTCTAACGACTTATAACCAAATCCTATATTGACTTATGATCCACATAGCCAAATACATGCGCTGTACATGTAGACATTCACTGTACATGTAGACATTCACGTACATTTGAATGACGGAGCAGTTTCAATTATCCCAGTGTCTTTTCAAAGAACGCAAAGAATTTCTAGTAATCCTAGCATTTCCTTCTGCCTTTCTGCCAGTTTCTGGCAAGAGTCAGATATTTCATAGAAAGTCAGATATTTTATAGATAGTTAATAAATTAATAATACTTTAATAATTGTGATCTGAGTTTAAGTTGCGTAGGGCTGTATATATTTTTTCCTTTTTAAAAGCAACCTTAAATAGCACCTAATGATCCTAACTCGCTGTTTATATGAAAGATCATTTATAAATGAACTCAACTGGAAAAGCGATCACTGACTCACATACCTATAAATCAATCAATTAAATCTGATCTCCTTAGTTAACAATACTCAAAATAAAAGAGGCTTCCATCATTTCAAAGCCACAGTAGATGAGATATCTAATCATGTGGTCATTATTTCTTTTAACCAGCAGAATACAATTTGATTCTAATATAACACTCATTTTCAATAGACCAAGCTCCAAGTTATTGAATTCATCTCGGATTTAGTATTATTCAACAGGCTAACGGAAAGTGTTCAATACTAAAAGATGGAGAAAAGCCTTTCTACTTCCAAGATTTCTTTCTATGAAGCAATTGAGGATGAGCATTTTGGGTAATAGAATAAGGATCGAGATTTACTTGCCAAATCAAAACCAACATAAAACTTAATTTCCCTTGAGATAAACAAGAATTCATCTTCTTAATAGCTATCATTCTATGATCTTCTGATCTACATCCCTCTGATCCGGAAGCTTCGATGTGATAAAGCTTAGGCTCCTATTACACACTGACATTCTTAAGGATGTCTTGCAATCATAAAAAAGAGAATGTTTAGGGGAGAGGGGGAAAATTGGCACAAGACCTTTCCAATGTTGTGTTGTTGATGAAACACATGTGACTGTTAGCTTACATTGGTTCATTAATGTAGTTGACAGTTGCCTAGAGCAATCATAACATGGCTACAACATTCAAGACATTGCCCTGATGACAAGCATGTTGTTACTTGCATTCCGCAGATAATTCAGCGCGTACATGTCTGCCTTGTATTTCTCCGCAAGTCTTCCTTCCCTGTCGCAACAGTCCTAGCATTTGACAGTGCAGCTCTACAGACAGTCAATGGATTATCATTCAGATTATCCACTTCGATTCATACAACGATTCATCACGACACAGGCTCTGCCAACTATTTGATTGCGGTCAATTTTCCTATGCTTACTGAATTCCTAACTTCAACCAAAACACTGAACCTAACTCTAACCTACATGTACAGTAACACCCATTTGCAACCTTTACCATTTGAGCAAGTATTGAGTCAACCATTCACAAAAAATGCTGACATATTTCTTTGAACTCCATATTTATTAGCAATAAGCATGTAAATGTATCAAAAAACTTTAAATGAATCCCGATTAGTTATAGACTTAAATGTGGACGCAAAAACCTATATTTACTTCAAGCGCGATGCAAAAATGACAATGCCCTTTCTCAAAATTTATTTAAGTAGTTTATTCAAGTTGTTTTTCATCACAATTCTTATACTAGATTATACAGCCCCGAAGCAGATGTATGTTCTACCAAATTCGGAAGTCCTTTAAAATATACAGTATGGAAGTATTTGCTCCATTTCTTATGCAAGTCGAGCAGATCGGTATTCACATTGAGGTAGACGTGTCTCTGTTGATGTGCCTACCCATCCATCTGTCTCTTCAGTGCCTTTAAGCTATAAGAGAGAAGGAGGTTGGAGAGGGAGGTTGGAGCAGAATATCTCCCCATGGGACCTTCTCCGTCTCCCCATGGAACCTCCGCTCTCCTACTGGGTCCAGGCCGACCTAGAGAGCCCAGAGAGCAGTATCGCAAGCAGCTGAAAAGAGAGCTCCCACCGCTTGGTTTTATCAACAGCAGGCAGAACTTCCTGTAGCTTGTCAGAGCGAGTGTTTGAAGCGAGGGAGTGATGGTCATCGACAAGCATCAGATCACGTCCTAAAATACACGTATTGGCCCGACGACAGATACTACGCCGTGCTCCCCAAGTTCAGAGTAACATTGTAGAAATATGCATGGCAACAGTTACGTCTAATTGGTGTTCTAGATGTATTACCTCATTAATGTTGTTTTAAAATGAGATAAAGAGAAGATCCACATGCTGAAGGCTATAAGCTTTCAAAGTTCAATCTTGGAGATAAAAATTCCGACCATATACATGTACAGCTGTAGGCGTATAGATTTGGGAATGAACGTTGAATCAATATATATTCATGAAAATATATCCCCTAATAAAAATGACCTCTTTTTGCCTTGACATGCATGATATAAGCTTTTAAATTGTTAATAATTGAGGCTGGGTATAATTAAGATTAACCTATATCTAATTATTAAGAATCAGAAGGGTGTTGTTTACTTATCATTTAAAGAGAAGGTTGAGTTCTGGGAAGAGGTGAAAAATAATTTGTGAGCGTTATCATTGTTATTATGCAAGGGTGGAAGAACATCAGATTAAACATGTTCCCTGAAAAGCATGGCTCTTCAAATGCCTTCATATTCTAATAAGACATGAAACATCGTAAAAATCGGGGGGTAGGTTTTTTTCGCCATGTGCTCGTGTAGTCCCATATACATCATTATGTGTACAGTGCTTGTAACTTTGCCAAGATTTGGCCAAATTTCTTATCATTTTGATGATTCCAGAACCTTACAATACACACAAATACTTATATACTAGATGATCAACCTTTTCTGATAGATTCCACACCGTTTCTTTCACAATGCAATCACATGACCAGAACTCAACTTTATCTTTAAATGAAAACTGGAGTTGATGCCCTTCTGACTCTCATGCGATGATGTGTACGGAGCTGATATGATTTATTTTTTTACCGGTAGAATATCTAGCTTCCTGCCCCCCCCCCCCCCCCCTCCCAAGCGCCAATTCAACAGCGCTCTTTGAGTAAAGCCGCTATTCTGGCACTTGGCAGGCGATATCAAAAAGACAAAGCCCCAGTAATCGATCGACTATGCGTAGGTATGACCATGTATGACTAGACCTCAGTCGGTCGGTCGGTTCGGTTCTAGACAAGCGAGAAAGACTAATGAGATTAGATGGCTCGTACTGACCTACAAACCTATTGGCACCTGCCTGGCAATTAATTAGAGAAGTAGACTCTTAATCAGAATAACAAGATCTTCAATAGCTCTCTTCCTGACTGGCACTAAAGCCTATCAACCCTTACAGGTACTCCAGTATCACCAAGTTTTTATCAAACATTTATCACAAGAGATTCAATTTCACTTCATTCCATTAATCGTGCCATTTCCATTCTCAATCTGGACATTAAGTGTCCTTAATGAGGCACACTTTGTACAATGATAGCTTGAGGGGCTCTTGATACTTTAAAAAAATATGCAAAGTGCAACATTAAATTTGGAGAGAAAAATAAAATTACTTAAGAAAATTTGCCTTTTATTCCGAAATCCACAGAGTTTTTGTACAAAATGAATAATATAAAATGTTTCATAATATAAACAGTTGCAATTCATGAATTAAAGGAGTACAATTACAGACTTTAAACAAAATTGGAGGAGAGGGGGGTTTATGAAAGATTTTCAACTTCATTTATTAAAAGGGGAAATATGTCCATCTTTCGGAAGACTTCTTTATTGTATCTTTGCCCATGTTTATTGAGTTGTAAATAGGCATATGATCAAAGTCAAATTTTACAACATCCATTTTTATTACTTGACTCGAGTTCCAAGAAAATACAAAAATTACTGTAGCATATAAAGATAAACATACATAAAACAAGCCTATGTAAATCCTAGCTTGTAATTCTGTCAATGTTTGCAAAAATGTAGGCATAAAGGATAATGCAAACAAAAGGTTATCTGAATAAAATCCCCAATTAAATGACAAGATACACTTTACTGGAGGAATGTTCGAAGACGATAGAAGTACAAGAACTCAAAACATACAGGACAAAATGAGGGTTGAATAGTCCCCTTTAAAAAGAGATGGCTTTGTATTTTGTAAGGACTATTATACACACCACTTCCTACAGCCATAAAGAAATGAATTATCAACACAGCTGTTTTGTTCTCTCCAATATTGCATTGAAGTTTTCAAATATGAAACCAAAACTTTGAGCTAGTAAATGGTAAATTATTATCATCAAGTGATTAATACTCCAAGTAATGCAGACAAAAGAACTTTAAGGTAAAGACCAGTCTTGGAAACGCCCCAATTTCAAAAAATGAAATGGAAGCTCTTATTACCAATCATGTGAAAGAATATGTTTTGACTAATACATGATGATAAAAATGTTGCCAGGAAACCGCCTACTAATTGATATATTTGGTAAATTAGATTATCTATTGGTATGTGAGAGATAAACGCACATGTCGCGCACGCGTGCGTAGTCCCATATACATCTTTCTGTGTAGAGTGCTTGTAACTTTACCAAGACTGGGCCAAATTTCTTATAATTTTGATGATTCCAAAACCTTGCAGTACACACCAATACATGCTATTAAATGATCAACCTTTTCTGATCGATTTCACACCGTTTCTTTCACAATGCAATCGCAGGACCAAAACTCAACTTTATCTTTAAGGTGTAACAGTCAGCGAGTCTGAACAATACATTCCTGAAAAGTGAACACGTGTCTGTTTGAATTGTAAACCTTGCAGTTAAAAAACAAATTAGATTTCAGTTTCTCCATTACATTAAGGCACAATATCATCGCATTTCTAAGAACTGTCATATTTTTCTGGCTAAATTCCAGAAACAGTAGACAATTCAGGTTGGATTTCTAGCCTGGTGAGGGCATAAGCGTGTAAGAAAATCCTTGTTTTGTCTGATTCATTACAGAGATAACACCCCCGTCTTTTGTTTGTTTTTGGTCTGACAAGATTAATAATCAACTAAGGAACAGGAAGTGTTTGACATTGCTTTGTTTCATTAAATGCAAAGGGGTGTCATCTCCAGGTTTACTCAATCTTTTATGACATCAGAATTTTAAAGTTTGATAAAGAATATCACAACATAAGCTATTAGTATTTGGTACATATGTAACCCCAACCCACTAGGTCGTGATCCAGCCAACTAAATATGACATAACTTGGAATTGAATATAGGCTTGCATTTGGAAGGTTCCATTAGTATACAATGTAAGTAAGTTAACAAAAAAGTTTGAATGAGATCGTGTAGTATTCTGATATAACAAGGTGATTATTTTCACATTCCATCCTCAAATTCCAACCAAACTGGAGAAATACTATCTTTAGAAAGATGTTAAGCAAGAAATTTTAAATAATATCAAAAGGCAAACTGCCCTCAAATTATTTATAATACTTGATTTCCTGCAATAATGGCCTTTTTAAAATCTCATTGATCTTTCATCTTGCTGGGTTTTGTTGTGTTTGTTATACATGTAGCTTTGAGAATTGAGACGAAATGTTGATCTCTTTAAAGAAGTAAACTCTCTAAATACATGCATCTGTACTCTTAATGTGTTCTTGTCAAAAGAAGAGATTACCGTGTACATGTATGTAGAAAATCTATTGTATTTCAAGCTCAAGGTAAGTCGAAGGCATTAATCACAAAACCAAAGCAGATTGAATGTGCTCGGAATGTATGATAGGGCCTGGGGAGGAAATACAAGATAAACCAACCAGGAACTATCTCTTGAGGAGTGTGTTAAACAAAGACTTCTTTACATCTTCACTCGATGTACATACACATGTACAAGCAATGATTGTTAGTTGCCTGATTGCTTACATGTATGCACCTGATCACACCTTTACAAAATTGAAGGAAAAGAGAAACTGGCAGATTGAAAGTAAATTTACCTTGAACAAAAACACTGAAAGATCTACTTGTACTTCAGCCCAGCTACATTGGGACATAAGGAAGCTTGTTTTGGTTGTGCGATCTCAATATTTTTAGATTGATAAGATAGTTGTTAAATGTTAATGCATGGTAACTGCTGATGCACACAAGTAAACACATCTCATTTCGGGAATGCAAATCTCGAAAGACTGGAAGAGGAGTCATTAGAATAGGACAATGAAGTGGTTATTGGAAGAATTCAAGTTTATAACTGAAAGTGAATTTTCCATGAAGAAGAACCGAAACATATATACCGGTAGGCTCCTACACTTTTAGCCTACGTATCTAGCTGAGACTGTGAGATACCGAAGTGTGTTTTCGTTACAACTTGCAAGTACTCAAGATTGAGACCCAATTTGAAAACCTATACATGTACCCGTAGTCAGATGACTCTTGTACAATATTATGCTCTGGGGTTTTGGCTAACACATTTTAAAAGCGAGCCCATTCTGATTTCTGACTCCTTACAACTGGATAATGAGGTAGTTATGGAAAGGCCTGCAAGTTTGTAAACCTCCCTGGTCATAACATAGGTTACCAATTATATTACTACATGATCTATGCATGGAGTGAATCGTTGGTGCTATCTTAGACTAATACAGGAACCCTTCCAACTCTACAAAGATACAGACCAGTTGCATGTCTTCTATTTTGCTTTCAGGCATTCGCATACAACACAACAAAGCATTGAACATTGCAGGTCTTGTGTAAAAGGTACATGTGGAAGGCTAATGTACACATGTTGCTCGGCAATAGACCTTTCTTTCTCCCGCCAAAGGGTAAGAAGACAAACATACCAAGCCAACTTTACAATCTCCCAGTCGATTCTCACTCTACCCCCCCCCCCCCCAAACCCTACAATATCTCTCTTTATCTCTCTCTCTGCTTACACCACCCTGCCACCCATTCCCCTTCCCAACTAATGAATGCACAAAAGGGAGCCTTTAGTTAGCCCCATGTAGTCTATTGCTCGATTTAAGGACCAAACACGTTTGTTGACTCTCTTTTTATCACCCTGTTTGTCGCTTTTGTTGACCAATCCAGTGACTAAGCTATAACCCTGGCTTTCTATCTCTCATTAGCCCCCATCCAATTACACACTGTATAAGGTACTCAGCGTTTGCCCCCAAACAGGCGGCCATTCAGACCACCCCCTCTTCCTTTGTCAGGGTGGGGCCAATATTGGTTGGGGGAAAAGGGTTTTGGGTGGTAATTGGGAAAGAGGGTTTTGGGTGGTAATTGAAAGAGTGTGCTCTTCAACTCTGCCCCTTTTGACTTGTACTCAAGAAGCACTTCTAACCCACATCCAATACTATTGATCATCTTCACATAGTTACAGCACACCATCAACCCTACCTAGCGTACACGGTATCATCAGTATACAAGTGTTGTAACTTGTATTAGACATCATGGACTCAAGGTATGATCTCCCATTGCCAAACCTAAATTGTAAAGCCTGTGACCTAACATTTGCCCAAGACTTTACCTCATCAAATCTATCATAGGGTTAGGGTTGCAACTTCCAAATTAATTTTTAGGTAAAGCTTGGGAAAAAGGTGAGATCCATCGTTTGGTTCAAGATTGAAATTGGAATTTAGGTTAGCATTGGATATTGATAGAATAGTGATTGCCAACGGTGAACTGTTTTTTTAGAACTGCCATGTAGCCTTCAAGATTGTAACTACATTTAAGTATAATTTTCAGTAAACTTCCAGCAAAAAGTACCTAACCTTGGTTTAGTCAGTAATCAAAAGTAATAATTTGTTTCACATTACTACAATTGTCTTGCAAGACTTGGTTTAGAGACGAATTTAAAGTGTTGGTAAAAGCTGTTCTAATATCTTTTCAATAAGCATCAGATTCACTGCAACTACTATTTCGTAAGTCTTTAGCAGGTCAAATGCAGGGTCACTTTAGGTATTGGCCTACACTTTCACCATGACATAATTTGAAAAGAACAACAATAAAATCCCTGTCACTTACAGTTCAAGGAAATTCTCCAACAAACTCATGCCTTAAAAGGCACAAAGGATTTCTTTGTCTGGATATAGGGTATAATCTTATCTATTTAAATAAACCGTTTGATAACTCCCTTGAGCCAAAGCATTATCAGAACCCAGCCCACTGAAAAAGCTTGCAGGTTCTAAGATAAGGTAGCCTTCAATGGGTTTTAAATGAAATATGTATCTTTGCTAGGGTGTATATTTCAGTACTTGTGATCTATCATGTCTGGGTGTACATGTAATTCTGCAGGTTACTTTCTAAGATTACTGGTGAGGACTTTCAAGTACCGGTATACGTGTACATGTCTGATCATTAGAATGTAGGCTACATAATGTCTATTGTATTATTTGTATACAATGAATGTACACACATGTATAAACCCAGTTATTTGGGGAATCCCAAATGCACGCAAAAGTACACAGTCTTTATCAGCTGATGTAACTATATATATAGTTCAAATATCATAAAGATATACAAGTCTATCTACTACTAGACAACTAGAATAGCAACCAAAAGAAAGCATTTTTGTTTGTTCCTTCACTATTTTGTCCCGCAATTAGACTTCATTGTATTCTTAGAATGATTACCATAGACTACAATGTACATTGTGCATGTACACATACATCGTACATCTAATTTAGGTGTTGTATATTTATTTCTATGGCTACAGTTCTTTGTCCTTTGGATATCTCATTTTCCATCAAACATCCATATTTTATTGATTCAATTCATACGAGCCTCAGCCTGGGAAATTGGAGCAATTACATTAGGGCGAGAGATAAATGGTGCAAAAACAATGCATCTATCTCATTAGGTAATCTTCATCTTTCACTGTAAAATATATCCTAAGCCTTGTATGTTATGATAACAGAACTGTAAGGGACCTACCGGTAATAATAACTATGAAACAACTTGGCAGGACAGGATTAATCAATATGACTGCGACAACAACTTGTATGGATACAAGTATCGCGTTAAGCACACAAAATAGCCAAATAAAAATAAAATGCTATTTAGCCCTGAACAATCAGAATAGTATTTCCGGATCATTGGAGTGCAAAGAATAGCATTCCATACTTTAATCATAAGCTTTATTATGTATTTGACCTCGGAAGTAAGGTATGAATTGTGTGTGGGTTTCGCCCTACCCTCACTGGTATTGTCAATAAATATATTCTATGTTTGTTGTTTGAGTTGATTGCTCAAAAACAAAATGTTTCACAGGGCAGTCATAAGACTTCATACAAATGCAGGTTTATATTTACATAGACCTACAGTAAGTATCAATCTAATACCGGTAATCATTTGTGGAACATAATTATATTCTTTACCTGTAGTCTATTATATGAACTTTATTTTGTTTTTAGTATTTTGGACAAGATTGTGCATCTTAGCTCATCACAACAGCCTATCTCCCTGGGAAATGAAATAGGAGTTGGCCAATCGATTTTATGTCTCCTTGCTGTGTTGCTCATTTATGATCAATGTCGCCTGAATACAATGTACCTTGTAAAATGATGATGTTAAAATGAGAAACCTGATCTATGATTTGCATTTAATGCCTCTGGCATTCAATACAGTATCCTGTTTGGGGAAGGGCGCACAATGTATTTTTTTTTATAGATTTAGTGCGGGTCGAATGAATCTACGCAAGGAGTTCATTGAATCATAACTGAAAACACAGTAACAATGACTATACAATTTCCCTGTTCAAAGTCTGCATATCTATACTCATTCCATTCACAGAAATGTTTGAATAGGGAAATTTTTATCACAGTGACGTGGATGGCCGGTAAATAAATACAAATGAGTACCGGTACATGCTTTGTTTATTCAAAGCTAGCTTCACCCTAAATTGATTTCTTGCATTTTATATCACAGTGTTACAATGCCAGTATTTTGACCAGGCCTGACGGCATTTATGGATATCAACTTTTCAGCACTTGTCCTATTGTCTTAATGTATTGTAAATGAATTAATAGTCTATACTGTCTTTTGGTTCTGAGCATACAGTACTGTATTTTAGTTTCCCCAGCAAATCAATAGAGATTTGATCTATTACACCAACCATACATACCATTGCAATTAGCAACCCCTCGATGTAAATTTAAAGTCTTTAAAGAATAATACTGGTTCATCATTATAAGCGTAACAATGAAATTAACTCATAATAAATACATTCACAGCATGATGTTGTATAAATACAGAGCTACTCTTCAAAGAATCAAATATTATAATTTACATATTTGCAAAGGGTACAGGCCCCATATAATACACATGTTATCATGTCATTTTGTAAGGGGGGGGGGGTTAAAATTATCTTTTCTCATGTCAACAATGTATCATGAACATTAAGAAAATGTGTTTGTGTGTACCGGAAAGATCTCTATGCGTACTGGGCTCTGGAAAGCCCTACTCGCATTGTCTGCAAGATACTACTGGACTCAAGATCACTCTCTATCAGTTACGACAAGACTCACAAGACTTTGATATTTAAGGTTCCTTTGACAGGTTTCAAATGAACTTCAGAGACTCGAACAGTCCATCATTCCAACCTTTAAACTGTTTTTCTTTATTGGCAATAGATTGCCGCCCATAGAGCTTATTTCCCCCCGCTCATCAAGGCAACATGGATGGGAGCCAACCGCGATGACTTGGCTCGTACAATAATTCATAGGATTATCTCAATTAACCTTTCCAATGTAGCAGGTGTCCCTATTAGAGAGATTAACACACCTTGCTATTGCCTGAAAATTGGCATCCCTGTACACAGGTTACACAGCCAGAATAACCGGGGGATTTACAACTCTTACATATTTTGTTGCTGTTGTTGATTCTGCATCTTGTAATGCTCCGATAAAACCCTCTCTATCTCACAGAAACTTAATCTTCAAAAAGATAACTGATTTAGAACCAAAGATGTGTTTCCATAATGAATGTGTGCATTTCTTCTGGTTTAAAATCAAGTGTTTACAATTCATTCCTTGACCTGGGAATGGACATTTGTGCTAGACTCGAGGGTTAAGAGGGATTTACAGTCAAACCTGTCTTGGCGATTACCTATAAATAAATTCCACCTGCCAGCGGTGTGTACCTACATGTATATTGTCTCCCTCTATGGCAGAAGTATTTTGTAAATGTAGGGTGTTTTGAAGATCCAACTGGCTAGAGTGATCATGTGTAGTGTTTATCCTGGCTGGTCTTTACTACACATTTGACCAGTTTGACCAGTAGTATAGCACAAGTTTACACAACTGGGGGGGGGGGGGGGGCAGGGACGATTGGGGACAGGTACAATTGGGGGTAGTCTTACTCAAAAAATGAATTTTGTAGCAAATTTACAAGTTACTGATATGGGGTTGGGGGAAATTGTCTAGGAATCTTTGTTTCTCATCCTTATCCCTTTCTCTATTTTCCTTTCTCTCTTTCCTCTCTTTTTCTTTCTTGAATGTTTTTGCAGGATTTGCTTGGAGCGGATGTGCCCCCATGCCCCCTCCCCTGGAGCTACGCCACATGGTTTGACTGTACATGTATTTGAACATTTTAAAGAAGACTTTTTTGTTTGCATACCTGGAGCGTCTTGTTGTGGTATCCCTCATGATGACGCATTCCTTCACCTCACCAAACTGACAGAAATACTTCCTAAGACCATCTGAAATCATTCAACAACAAAAAACAGAATTAGTCAGATATTCCTGATACCATTAACACAGGTGACAGGTATTTAAAAAAATGATGGCTAAACATCCTATACACAATAAAAAACAAAACCGAAGATGTCTGTCTGTGGAGTCAGAAATGTGTTAACCCTGTGTAACACATATATGATAAAGTAAGTATACACTCTTAGTTAAAGTATATGAGTAAATGCCCTTCCAGCTCCAAACAGACACTGATATTTTTTGCGTATATATAATACAACGGAGCCAAGAATTGAAGAAAAAAACATTTCATCTGCAGAATCAGCAAGATTTTTCTGATATATACTTCTGATATATACTTCTGATATATACTTCTGACATGGCCATGTATATGTTGTATTGTATAGAATATACATTGTATACATATTAACAAAATATCTGACCATCTGAAGTTAACAAACACAGAACAGAATCCATATGATTTCCGTTTTAATACCTCACAGGTATGACAAATGACATCATAACATTCAGAATTGATATACACTTAAAAACAGAATCAATAACATTGTTTTCCTTTTTTTTAAATATATACCCCTGGCACTGGTGTGACATCAGCACATCTAAAAATAATCCCCCCGAAATTATAGAACCCATGTGATTTGTTTTGATAAAACCCAGGGTACCACAGGCATTAAAACACTATACCTTAGCAATATTTTCACTATTTCCTCTCAAAAGGGCATTTGTAGATTTCCTGCTGTCTACACTTGATCAAAATCCAATTGAGCGGTTTAAATTTGTAAGTTTGTACTTTCCGCAGTACCCTTAAATACCCTGCCAGATGTTCGGTCATATTCAGAAGACCTATACACATCCTTTCTTGGTTCCGAATCTCATTTTATGAACCCAACATAATTATAAACGATTTGTATTTCATTGACGGTGCAGGATAAAGGGCATTGCTTGTAGTTAATACAGGCCTGTAACTATGCACCTTTATTTGTGTTCTAACAGACTTCTCTTAAAAAAATATATATATATAACAGATATATCAGTTTGGAACTTTGGACAAGACAAGACCATATATAAATTTTGATATAGGGCAGGAAAAGTTGCTTTGTTGTATCTCATTGTAGTTTGTAATAATTTCTTCTATTTTTCTCACTTAAATTGTTGGCAATTAATACACCAATATTTCAAATTAATAAGTACATCAATTGGATATATTTTCTGCAAATGCAAAAATCACTTTTTTTGAACAGGAATGGTATTTTCTCATTGGTTTATATTTTGTTCTGCTATTGATTTTGTTCTAGTGCATATTTTTCAATCAAAATGTTGTACCAAAAATACCATCATACAGGTGTATATATGAATATATGCATTACTTTTATGTTACACATTTTTTCCTAATCAAGGCAACAACAAAAATATACATGTACTGTATGCAGCTCTTCAAAATTACTGAGATAAGATTTTTTTTTTTCATCCCATCAATTCTAAAATTCTAGCATTTCAGACATATTTTCCCTTTTTTAGAAATGACAAATTATTATGTATGTTGGTGGAACTGAATTGTATATAGTTTTTCCTGTCAACAATATTATATATTACTATAAAATATTATAGACCTATTGACAATATTGTATAATTAACTTCTTACAGCATAATAACTTTCTAAACACTTCTGAGATTAGTAAGCTTTACTTGAAACCATAATCTGTTTTAGTTTCACCGTGGCCGTGCAGGCCTGTAGCGAGAATGTTCACACATTAATGTGTATGATGAAACTATATATTATTATACTGCGAGTGGCATAGTGATAGTAATATATAAATATTATAATTTCGTTCACGGATTAGTATTTCTATCACATCCTTACCTGTGCTTGTCTCCCAGCTAAGTCCTCCAACAAACATTTTCCTGTGAAAGAGAGAAGAGAATAGTCATCTGTAATATCCAATTCAAGAGATATATATCCATCATCGTATGCATGAATAATTAATTCATAATCCAAAACAAGTGTAGGAGATCGCATGGGGAATTCTCGCTCGCTGCAACGTGTACCGTGGGCATTCCATTGTCAACGTAAACCAGCTGTTGTGTAGCGCGTTCCACACGCGAGTATAATCGGGGCATCGGGCTATGGCTGGGCGACAAATCGAGCTCACTGCCTCCTCGTTTGAGCCACTTTATCTCCAATTTTCAACATTTTCACATTAAATCCATACTTACCCTGGGTCGTGATTCCCATCTGCATCGTGTGTACTCGCATTTTGCTGGCTTGTTGGATCCATTTTTTCCTATATGCTACTAAAACCCTCAACTAAAAAGGCCCAATACTACTGTGAATTAGCAAACGGTCCTTCTTTACACATGGGTATGGGAACTACTGCGCGTGTATAGTCAGTTCGCTTGCGATGATTTCTCTCGCTTTACGTTAGGCTCCGATCGCTTCGTGTATACCGTACCGTGCCGTGGGTGGCTCGCTCAAGCTCGTTCAACATACCCGGCAAAACACAAAGAAGGCTGTAACGTCAGTGACCGGCGATTGATGGGGAATCCTGCTCGCTGATTGGACGGCTGTTCCGGTCAAGTCCCGGTCACTTTGCGATATAATCAATGAGTAGTGACGTCAACGCTGCTACGATTTCAGACACTCCTACTTTTTATCTCACTCCACCTCCCACTTTTCTCTTGTTTTCTTTTCTATCTTTCTCTCTCTCTCTCTTTCCCAGAGCCCTCTCCAAGTTAATAAATACACTCTGAATATCATAGGTGAATTCAGTCGTACTATAACTTTGCAACGTCGTATTATTGAAACGAGAGGAGTGTAATATTGTTGACAAATATTTTTGAGGCCTACGAAATAAAAATCTATTATTATATTCATTTGTTTGTACCATTTTACAACTTTTTAACCAGAAAATGTATTATTACCGCGACGTAAACGTGAATTTCTGTGAACAGCAAGAAACACTGTGATATCTTATATATATATTTATTTTTATGCCATAAAACCATTACACCCCTCCCTGTCAATGTTTCTGTTTTAAATAGGCCAATCCATAACTTGATACGTCCAATTTATCATTTGATTGTATATTTGATTGGTTTATTGTATTGTAGTTTACTAGTTTTAAATTCCTCCTTAATCGTGAAGCAATTTAAAAAGGTATTTCAAATGCGTGATTGCCATAAAAGTAAACTGCAATTCTCAATAATCATTATAAAATAAAGGGCTTGTATTGCCTCAAAAGAGAGAGAAAACTAAACCCGATTTTGTTGGAGGAAAATTTGCATTTTATTATCGCGCTTACACGAGCTGTTGTTTGTTGAACAAATATTAGTCATACAAGGCGTTTAAACTGCATAGAAACCATGCAATCAAACTTGTCGAGAACGTGACACAACTTTGGCCCTAAGTAAATTACGTAAACAACTCATAAAAACAGCCAGGGTGTCCTAACATTTACACAATAAAATAGCTTGGTCTTTTGTGGGTCTAACTCATTATAGAGGCAAAGTTATTGTTGTTTACGTTTTATACGTTTTTCAAACACCTCCAACAAGAAAAGACAAAGAAAAATGTAGGATCGTTATCCCTTTTCTTCCTCTTCAACAACTTGAGTACATGCATGGAGATATGATTTTAGCCGTTCGCCTGTATTATGATCTCAGTAAAGTCGGTGATCACTTCATCAAATATTAATGTAAAAAATATACAAGACACAACAGTGGCGGATCTAGGGGGGGGGGGTTAGGGGGGTTGCAACCCCCCCAAAAAAAAAAAAATCCGGGGACCATTTTTTTAAATCTTATCGCAAGAAAACGCCATTTTCACACACAGATTTTCAAAAATTTTCCCTACTGTGGGAGGGGGGACACCCCCCTCCCACACCCTCCCCCCTCGCTCGCTCCGCTCGCTTGGACTCGGTCGCTACGCTCCCTCGCATACCACCCCAACCCCCCCCCCTTTATAAAAAGCTGGATCCGCCCCTGCACAATCATACATTTAGTTCAGAATTTATCTCGAACGCTAAACAATTCTAGTTAGGGATTATTCGTAAATTCGGTTCTGTTCTCACATTTTCCCCAAGTCATCATTCATCATGATCATTGAACTGAAAACGGTTGTCATTTCACTCTCAAAATCGTAAAAAGCATTAAAAATGGGCTATAAACGATATGAATCTTTTTGATTTTAAGAAGGTGGCAAATGATAACGGCTTCTTTCATTTTTACGTATACCAATACACGTTTTTTTTTAAACTTACGTTTATCTTTATCATTTATTATCACACCAAAAATGGTTTTGAGTGGCAGAGGACCTTCTACCCAGAGAGGGGTATCGTGAACAATTTTCAGGTGGTCCTACTTTAATGAGATAAGCATGAGCTATTGTTTGTCGCTTATAATGTATCACCATAGGATGTTTACAAGGTTATAACATATTCCCCTACCAACATAAGCACAATTCTCTTGGGCCCTTATTGACGAAATTTTCTTGCAATTGTTCCGCACCCCCATCTTGCTCTTAAGGACACATCTGCCGCTCTGTCCAAAGAAAAGAAAATCGTTCGCACCCCGTCCTCTTTAAATTTAGCCCAATCGATTTA
Source organism: Strongylocentrotus droebachiensis (assembly GCA_035222895.1). Taxonomy (NCBI): domain Eukaryota; kingdom Metazoa; phylum Echinodermata; class Echinoidea; order Camarodonta; family Strongylocentrotidae; genus Strongylocentrotus; species Strongylocentrotus droebachiensis. The sequence continues at coordinate 137,205 of JAVYIG010003943.1, forward strand.
TTACCCGTTGTCAATAAATACCTGGATTTCCTCCCTTGAAAGAGATCCATTTATTGTCCAGGATCTATTGTTAGCAGGCGATAGGACGATAGATTTATAAAGCCGTTTAATATCGATTTTGAGGTGAATGTGGTTTAGAGGTATAAAGGTAGGTGAGACCTGTCTGTTTTTCAATTTGGGTTTTGTCATTTAAGACTGCCGCCAGGTACAGCATTCTGTGGCCAACATAGCTCAGGGCCCTGTTTCATAAACTTCTTATTCATAACAAATGGTAAATTTCTATGACAAAATTTCTCTCATCCAATCAAATGCCACGATTTCAGTAGCTTATAACATTTTATTGTGACGTATTATTGATAGCAAGTCATATGGAACAGGGTCCAGGGTCTTTGCTAGTTTTGGCGTGACTAAGCATTTATTTTGACAGTAATTGTAGAGCCCTTTCATTCATTACTGCTCGACCCAAAGGTCCTTTGAAAAATAGAAATAAAGCACATTTACATAACGTATAAACCTATATACAAAATACACGATTAAATAAACATATAGGGTTAAGTTGACAAGAATGTATATGGTGAGAAAAAATGGAGTGAGTAAAACCATGAAAACAACAAAAGAGGGGGAAATATACAAATGTTAAATACACTGGAGTAATCTTGACGCATAATTCAGGGACCGAACTGTAATATCTTGCATCTCGTAGGCCCTGTCGTATAGCTGTTATTTCACAAAGACGAGAGACTGAAAGAGTTCGGCCAGTCTCATAATTTGTATGGCTTGTTCATACTTTCTTCACTTTGTCAAAACGAGTCTGCGCTTGCAGACTATATAGTTCTTTCCCTGGACGTACCGGGAAATCGCTAGGCGTGGCTTAGCAACAAAGAGGCGGTGCTTTCGGTGACCTTTAACCCACACCGTTATTGAAAATGAAACCGTTATGATAATAATATTCCTTCTTCCTGTTTACAACCGACCTGTTTTTATATGCCATTATACAAACCTATAGTGAACATTTTCCTAAGTGTGCAAGTCAATACAGCTTCCTATTGTTTGCTGTATAATGCTCGTGTTGTTTCAACGAGAAATACATTTGCACCTGATACGAAAACAAAACAAAACAATTATGAAGTTTTATTTGAACTTGACCACAAAAAAACACAGATCGGCCTTGGTCGCTTTAACAGTGGACGTATACCTAGAGTGAGTTGGTGGAAGTAAAGGCCTACTACCATGACTGTGTATACACAACAAACAATGGTTATGTGTTGATAATTGGCTAGAACATTATACATGCAGAGGGAATAAATGCATTTATTGCTAACAAAGTGAATATGGTGAATGTTGGACACTCCTAAGAAATCACGAAATTGTATAATATATACAAAAATTAAGTTCATTTTAATCTATGCCACCCCCCCCCCCCCCCCCGCCACATGCCCTCCATGCCTTAATATGTCTTTAAATTAGACTATTTGTCATTTGAAATGTTATTCCTTCGAGCTCTCAAATTCCCTTCTGTATTCTTATCCTCTTCCCTCTTCTAACAATCTATAATTCTTCTATTTATTTAGTTCTTCTTTTTGAGTGAGAAGGCAACTGAAATCAACCATTACTGTAAAGTGTACTATAATAAACACGAAAGGTATCATAACGTGGGCCTGTCTCCTGCGAGTCACGCACACACTGTTGCCATCGCGAAACAGGTGAAAGAGATAAACATGAAACTGAAATTCGAAAAGGAGATTAAAAAGGGCCCGGTTTATTATTTCAAACCCATGGTTGACACATTCATCAAATATAATGTCTCTCATTTCCTGCTCCAAACTACCGACATTAATACTGGTATAGTCACGGAGCTGAGCGCTCAGCCCCCCCCCCCCAATATATATGTCTCTCTCTCTCTCTCTCTCTCTCTCTCTATCTCTCTCTCTCTCTCCTCTCTCTCTCCCTCCCTCTCTCCCTCCCTCTTTCCTCTTTTCTCTCTCCCACTATCCCGGAACAAAAGGCATGTTGTTGAACTTGACGACGACAAACTCTTAAAAGGTCAAAGGTTGCTAATGCCTAGGATGACAAAATATCACCTTTTGGCTCCGAACAGCTTCAAAGAGTTTGTGACTCACCCTGCATCTTATCCACGACGGAAAGGGTGTGTATAGGATGGTGTCAACGAGTGGCATAGACACAGGGGCACAGGGGCGCGTGCCCACGATGGCGGAAAGGGAAGAGAGAGAGAGAGAAAGACAGGGGGGAGGGGTTGTTGGGAAGGCCAAAGTGAGGCAATCCTTTCCAACACCCTCTGAAACTCAATGACCTCGTTCTTTTGTATTTTATGAACCAAATAAGACATGTGCCCCGACGTGACACCAGTGGTCCCCCCCCCCCCATAACGAAAATGGATGGGCTCACGCTACGCCACTGGTGTTGATTATGATGTGAACTACTGACGAAAATGGGAATGATATTTGTAAAAAATAAAGATAGAGAGCAAAACAAGAACTCACAAAACAAGAGTGAATTTAAAGGAGACAGAGGTGGTAGAATTCGAAGTGGTGGGATAAATGCTATTCTTCGACGATCTGATATAGGCCTATACATGAGACTAAAGCACAACATACAAAAATGTCCTGTTATAAACGCTGTGTTTCGATAACTTAACATTTTATAACAATGATTTTGATGTTGGCATCAGGGTCAACCCGCAGAACCTACAAAATAATATTCAATTCATATTTTACATTTTTTTTCCCTCTTTCAATTTTTCATATTAACAATAATGGTACATTTTTACTTATTCACTTATTAATATATATATAGATCAATTTACACAATACAATACATTAACAAAACATGAAATTAAAAGGAAAGGGGGGGGCGACTAAAAAGCAGAGCTTGTAGGGTGTACCGGTGTACCCCCCCCCCCCCCCCCCTCCCCCTGTAAAAGTACTTCTTGTGACTTATTATTTTAGGAGAAAATACAATATCTTATGCGTTTCAGAGCTGCAATCTTCGTATAACTAATGCGGAGATGTATAGGGGGGAGAAGAAGAAATTGTAAATATCTATCTAGTGCCATAATTTTGTAAGTTTCTCCAAGGAGTGACTGTAATCCTACCCCCTTGGTTTCTCACACAGCGTTAGGGACACAGGTCCAAAAGATTTCTGACAAGGAACGAAACAAAAGAGCAAAAGTTTTTCTCATTTTTTATGTGCCAATCTAGTCCACAATTTGTCCACATGCCCCGTGCGACCCCTTCCAAGATTGCAACTCCTTTCCAATTGATAAGGGGATTTGCGAGAGCATTTAACCACCCGTAAATTATGGCGATAGGGTTTATCAGAACATTCAAGTCATTATCTATTTAGTTAGTTTACAATTACGGTTGCGCAGTTGGCCAATGTGTACAAGTTTGTAACTTCAGTTGTCTCATACAATTATGACCAGTTGTATGTAGATCCTATATTAATGACTTTGAAGGGCGTTCTGATTGTCTTACCCTCCCCCCCCCCTTTTTTTTTTGTTGGGGGGGGGGAGGGGCGCTATAAACTGACACACATCTTGTTCTACATCTATGTTTCTTTCTTTGACGCGATGTTTACAATGGGCTAGTGTTTTGAATGTTCCTTCGGTGAAAAATATCGCGTACAGACAGGCGCGGATCCAGGATTTATTAGGGGGGGGGGGCCAAATTTGAAATCAATTCGAAATTTAGTGTGCTGAAATTTGAAAAAAAGGTCAAATTAACGTGTTTTTACACGTTTTTTTCCCAGTGGGGGGGGGGACGAGCCCCCCGGGCCCCCACCCTGGATCCGCCACTGCGCACAGATACCTATCAAGGGTACGTGGATGGAGTTATTACTGAAACACTTCATGTACCCACGCACTAAATGAACCTTTCAAGGAGAATTGGGAAATCTATCTTCTCTTTGCTGTTGATATGACTTACAAGAGATGAGAGAGGGAGATGTGGGAGAGAGATAGAGAAGGAGAAAGAGAAACAAAGGCAATGTAAGCAGGAAAGAAAGAGAGGGACAGAGGAGGGGACAGGGGAAGATCATGAGTCCGTGAAAAAAGTCAAGAAATTTGAATTTTCCGTTTATGGATTCAAAATTTAAAAAGCTTCTTAACAAGATATTATAGCCATAGTTTACTTCAGTACAAATGTGAACATAGAAATTAAACAATAATATCCGTTCTTTCTCTTTTTCCAAGCCTCGTGTGTGAACTTCTTTTCTAAAGTTCGAAGCTCAAAGTTTTTTCTACTTTTCCACATTGTCATAAAAAACATTAAATAAACTATATCCTGGAAAATTCTTATGTCTATTAATTTTGTCAAGTGTAAACGCTATGGTTCTGTCAGGGAGCTATGTTAATATTATCTTAATTTTCATTGCGTTTGCCAATAATAATCTTAATTTCCATACAGGATTATCCATATTTGAACAACAAGGAATAGGATGGTCAAAAAAATAGAACCCCTTCAATAAAACTCCCATACAGGAATTATCTACATTTAATCAATAAGCTATAGAATGGTCAAACATAAAACCTTCATAATTAAAAGAAAGGAGTCTTTATGAATTGATTCTGATAAGTTGACAACGCTTACAAGATAGATATGGGGGCTCATGCACAAAACTAGGATAAAATCGATGCGTGGTCCCATATTTATTCTGGCGATAATTATTGCTCCGATCTATATTTTGTCAAGAATAATGGGTAAGGTTTAGGATTTTAATTGAGTTTTAGGTTACATTTGGGTTTAGGGTAAGCGATAGGTTTAATGCAGGGTTCAGGGTTGAAGTGAAGAATTTGGTTACTATATAGGAGATTGACGCGGAGCCATGTTTGGAGGAGCAAAGGTTGTATAACCTCATGAAATTATTATTTCAATTTGAAAATTATATTCTTAATTTCGATAGGGGGATTATCCGTCATTGATTAAGGACATACAGACTGTTCATTTAAAAAAAATGAAAAACACAATCAAAACAGAGTGTATATGTAAGCGAACCTGTTTATAAAATGTTTTCAACATTTACAAGATAGATAGGCGCTCACAAAGCCTGGATATAAACCATGGATATAAAATTAATCCCGAACTAGAAAGTACGTGAGGGCGATGCTCTCTGACGGCGCAACTAACATCGATGAAAACTAGATTTAGTCATGACTCAGTCATTATCCATAATCCTCAAAAAAAGATCATAATATCAAAATTTATGTTGCTCAGTTTTCCATGCATAAGAGACTCATCGTATGAAACAGCCGTGAATTAGATACGAAATCGGAATTCCACTCCCAATGGAATTTAATTCCTTTTTTTTTTACTGATTTCGCGCGTTGGCTTATTCCTGTTATTAGCCTCGGTTGTATAAGCAGCAAGTCACAGAGCAATGAAATTAAGTTTCGATTAATTCTGAAGCGCGGAAAGCAAGATTCATAGGAGAGATGAGCACATCAATGTCATGATTTAATAATCAGGGGTGCCTGCACGCATATCAAAATAATGAACCTGATTTCGAAAACAAGACTGTGAATGGAGAAATCTCGAGAAATCTCGATATTGCCATAACGCGATGTTAAGTCTGAAATAACACGCTTGTTTGGAAACGACACAACTTGGTTGTTGAATATTGCATGCGAAATAAATGACTTTCAAAGTTAATTATATCACATATCCCCAAATGACATCGCTCATTTTTCACTCTAACATCATATATTGAAAGGAATATCTTAATTTACATTATATAAAAGACCTTATAGTAAAATATAAAATGGCAAACGCCATTAAAATTGCAACATTTGTTTTGTTATCTAATCATCGGCATAGCTCGCTAAAGATCCCTTTAACAATGCAAGTGGGATATTTCAACCTGCAAGATATAACAATTTATGAATATTGAGTGGCAGAAAAGATTATGAAATTATGTCCCGTATTCAAAAAATCAAGTGGGACGATTTCCATAATGTTTTGTACTTTATTAGGTTACAAAAGTCAGTCTTGCGGACTAGGACCAATTCGCCCCCTCCCCCTCCCCTCGCGTAAACATTAAAAAATAAAGCAGGAGCAAACATGGCTTTCAATCTATAAAGTATTTCGTTGGCGACACCCCCCCCCCCCCCACCCTCCCCTGGTATTATGATAAATTAATTCGCAAGAAGAGAATTGGTTTGTTATCAGGTGATGTTCTGTATTATTATGACATGAACATGATGCTTAAAACACGTTACCATGGTAATATGAATTATATCCCTATCAGCACACTTGATATACTTTACGACCTCTACATAATAAACATCAATTACAAATATCATTACAACTCTAAAAAGGCGTTATTCATAAAGATAATTCATTTGGGACAACATCAACACCATTCATAGGGGTTAACTAAAAACAAGTTCGGCAATTTTGATATTTTCTTTCTCGTCTACATAATCGTTTCCGGAGAAGAAAGATAAAAGAGAAAACTAAAGTGATGCCGATTTGTGAATGAATGAAACAACGCGAAGAAAAGTATCTGCAAGAGTGAGCTTATTTCGGCGCCACATTTTAGTTATGAATACCAATGGAGAGGGGGAAATCGAGCACAAACGCTGCCCAGCTTTTACAAAGAGATGCAAGTGTCTGGATGGCATCTAGGGTTCTTTTCTCATCATTTCACTCACGTTTCTCTCGGATGAGAGGAAACATTTGCTCAAGATTCCTCTCTTTCTTGCCGTCGACTTCATCATAGACTGCTGGCTTTGCACCTTACATGGAATGGATGACAGAAACATTAGACGCCATTACACTAATCATACCGACGACATCAAGTCGATAGATTGGTAAAAAGATGGAATAAATTCTCCCAGCTTTCCTTATCCGTTTACTTAGCAGCTTGATTCTCACAAGGGAGTTATTTCTATATCTAACTGAAATCAAGTGAAGTATTTTTAGAAATATTTTTGAACCATGCAATGCGAAAATCATGTAAATAAATATGAATTAAAGAAGTTGTTTGTCAGAAATATGAAATCGAACCGATTCGCACGTTTGGTAAATCATGCAACATGAAGTGAATTATCCATCATTACCATAATTGCGTGGATGCTTTTAGCAAGTTTATCTTCGTCTTCCTACGTTATGTGCTTCTCGTGTATGTTTCTATTATAGCCGATGCTATGGTAACAAATAGAGATTAATTTGTAAGATTAGAAAGTTGAATGAACAAGAAAAGAGCAAGAAAGGACTCCCTCGTCACGCTTATATCAGGCTGAAATTGACGTCATGCTCATAATTGGTTAGATCTATAGAAATATGAAAAATAACTTGATTCGGAGAGGTAAATAGGTACACATGAAATATTGAAATGGGTTTATGGAAGCAAATAGTCGGGTTTGTTTGTGGCGTGTCAGTTGAGGAGGGGGGGGGGGGGCTAAACCGACAAAAACTCCCATGACGATTGCCACACGGAGAAACTCTAATCTTGAGTTGGGTAATAACTGGGGCCTGTAATGGGTGAGAAGGGATAAGAAAGCAAAACATCAATGTGAAATGATCTCGAGTCATGTTATCTTATGAAAGATAAATGATGACTCATCTTTCCTAGTGGGTATGATACCGTCAGAAGTCAGAGGGAGATATGCGACGAGCGTCATTACAAGCTGCACTAATGACTGCTTGCCCTAGAACCCCCATCCAGAAAGCCAGCAGGAAAGAATAACAGAAATGCTGTTGCTTTCCTTCTAACAATTATTGCTCTTTCCCTCTCACGCAACCCTCGATCGTTCTTACTTTCATATTATTTTGTCTGTCTTTGGCATCTCCTCTCCTTCTCTCAGCTCCAATTCTCTTTATCTTTTTCACCTCCCCCTTCTTATTTCTCACTATATATCTCTCTTCCCCCATTCCCCCTCCCCTCTCTCCCTTTCTCTCTATCTCTCTCTCTCTCTCTCTCTCTCTCTCTCTTATACATACTATCTCCCTGTTCCTCTGTTTGTTTAACAGACAATTGGTCATAATTTCTGTCTCTGTGATCAATTTATGGAGTCATTTACTGATATGTATGAAGACTGTTTCCAATGAAAGAAATAAAATTGAAAAACGATAATAATCCTTGGTATACAAAGGAGCTGAAAAAGTAAAAAGAATAGATTATATATTATATGTGTTAAACAATCTACGAATGACAGCAAATCTGTTTAAAACATGTTTAAAAAAAGATGTTAAAGCATTTAAGTCAGCAAAAAGAAATACTTCTCAAATTAAAGTTATAACGTGAACGAAAATATAAATCAAACATGGAAACTGATAAATAATCTTTTTAATAAGAAAAGCAATCTGAATATAAAACAAATGTTAATTTTAAAGTAGGTAATAAGTTGGTGACTGATAGAAACAATGTATTAAATGTTTATCACGATTTTTTTTGTAACTGTGGGTTAAAATCTTGCCGCTTAAAACAATAATGTATCTCGCAATATATGTTTAGATCGTATCCACACTCATTGTTTTTCAAACCAATAACTGAAAAAGAAATCATTGATATCGTCTCTGCATATAAGATAGAAATAAATCATCAGGGTACGATCTTATAACCAGTAAGGTTGTGAAGAAGGTTATTCATATATTATGTGAGCCATTGTGTTATATATTTAATATTTGTTTTCAAAAGGGCATAGTTTCAAAAAGTTGCAAGATCTTGAAAGTTGTTCCAATTCTCAAAGAGGGACCCCAAAATATATTTTCCAAATGTAGGCGAATATCTTTACTGCCATGTTTTGCAAAGATATTTGAAAAATGTTTAAATGATAGGCTTGTGTGCTTTTTAGACAAAAACAATATTTTAAATGGAAAGCAATTTGGATTTAGACAAAAGCACTCGACTATATTAGCACTGACTGATTTTCTTCTTAATATAAATGAAGCTTTACAAATTAAGGAGACGGTACTTGGAGTGTTTTTAAATCTTAAAAAGGCATTTGATTGTATTGATCGTGATATATTGTTACAACATTTTTCTCTTTATCGAATTAGAGGTATACCGCTTAAACTATTGCACAGTTATTTAAACGAACGTAAACAGTATACAGTATTTAATTCTTGTGAATCTGAAATTAAACATTTAAAATGTGGTGTACCACAAGGTTCGATATAAGGCCCCTTTCTTTGTTTTACTCCATATAAACGGATTGCATTTTTGTTCCAGTGAACTGAAATTTATTTATTTTATGCAGACGATACGAATATATTCTTAAAACATAATAGTCTTAATATTTTGTAACAGACTATGAACTCAGAATTAGATAAAGTAAACAAATGGTTTTAACCAATAAATTAGAACTAAATATTCACACACACACACACACACACACACAAAATCATTTTATGCTATTTGGAAATAAAATTGTTGATGACAATAATATATATATATATATACATGCACAATGCACCGATTCAACGAGTCATAACTGTTAATTTTTTGGGAATATCTATATCTCTATCTTATTGCAATAACATTTTGCCTTTGATTAATATCGACATATTGTTTGCTTGATGTGCTTTATGTTGTCTTTATACTTGTATAATGCCTCTAAACAGTACGGGTTTTTTACACACAAGTTTTACACAAACTCTTTTTTTGATCCCGCCACATTTACAGTGTACGATCGTGTAAATTTGTCATTTTGTCTTCTTAATTCGCATGTATTTGATATTTATTTACTTATTCTACTTTCACTTTTGTATACAAATGTTTATGTATTTTTAATACAAATGTGGAAATAAATTCAATTCAATTCAATTCAAGTCCTTGCCCCCCTTTCCCCCTAATGTACCTTCTAAATTAGTGATTTTTTACAGATATTACTAGAACAGAGCCAGGAGAACAGAACATAACGTTAACAATAGAGAGGACATTTTGAGTGGTGCTGTAGAGAGGGCACTATTTTTTTCATAATTGAATTGTTGTTACAGTAGTCGGGGCGGTATAGGCTTGCTGATGATAGAATGAGCTGGATGATAGTGATCACCTGCATCCATTTACTTCCGTGATGACAGGCGGAGTCTTCACTTTATTATTATGGAAAATATCACTCTAAAAATAGTGATTATATGATTGTATGACCTAGACCTATGCGGGGCAAGAGAAATTACATAAATTGAAATTGAAATTAAATATTTATTGTCCATTCGGAAATTTGTTTTTCACTGGTAAAAATTTACAGAGATCATTTTACCCCAAAAAATGAATAATAATAATCGTAATGATATACAGTTACAGTAATGGTTAACTGAATTCATAGCAGCATAAGTTCGCAAAGTTAATTGTCATACGTTTTGTACGATGAATGTTTGAGAGTTGAAGAAGACCAAAGGTGGGTGGGCAGAGGAGGGGATAGAGCAGTGAAGAAAAGCTAGAAAGAAAGAGAGAAAGTCAACATCCCATCGCAGATGATATAACACAAGGACAAAGAATACATGTCATAAAGTAAACAATCAATGCGGAAATATAAAATGTTCTCAGGTGAGAAGAAAGCAAGTGTCAAATGAAATAAATGAGTAAGTTACAAGACATGAGGTCTGCGAGACTTCTCATATAGAGTACAGAATGATGAATGGAGTTTGGCACGAACGATTGCCTAGTACGTAACTTGTGAGCGGAACAAATTCACATCGAGCAGCATATTCTCGAAAATGTACAAGAGTGGAAATCCACTCTTTGAGAATCGTAGGAGGGCTCCCAGTTGAATCCACTCCAAAATTAAATTGGAATCCACTCCAAAGTAGCAGTGGATTCACTCATTTGAGATTGGTTCAAATACACTGTTGCCCATAATGGTTGGAATAAATGTTGGGTTACCTCTTGTCATGAAATATTTCAGACAATTGATTAATCATTATTGAACGTTTTAGTTTACATCTGTCAGAACTTCATTGACCGATCTAAAGAGCCATAGATATTGATCAATACAAAAACTGAGAAGTACTGGGAGTACTGTACTTTTTTCCATCAAGAAAGAACCACATTGTTACAAGCATTTCATGAAAAGAGGTAAAAGAATACTCCAACTTTTCGGGCAGTAGTGTACTTTTAGCGTTCTCACTATAAAAGGAAGTGATCCCCAAATTGCTTTCCCCGAACCTGGATTTATACACTAAGTATGTACGCTCTTGTATTTTTAGAGATTACACGGGAAAAGGGAAAACGACTGGCTTGATGGCGTGTCTTTAAAGTTATTACGTGGTGTATAGAGTCTAATCTACCAAAGATGTAGACTAACTTCCATAGAGCTTGTGCTGCAGCTGCCATTTTGAAACAGTTTAACCATAACTCAAGACATAACTTATTTTGTGAAATTAAGATTTGTGCAAGAGAGGGAGGGGAGAAAAATAGAGAGAGAGAGAGAGAGAGAGAGAGAGAGAGGGGGGGGGGGTGTCATACAGACAGAGAGACATACACATAAAACATATCACATATAGAAAAGATGAAGTCGAACATGACTTGTAACTGGACAGTGGAGAGTGTCAACTCAATTCGGTTTAGTTCAGCTTATTTCAGTTTATTTTCAAATTTCACATTTCGTATTTCACATTTTACATTATCAGTATTGCTTGCAATAAGAAAATCATAACAAAAAAGCGAAATGGAAGAGTTGGTGTGAGGGAGAGAGAGAGAGAAAGAGAGAAAGAGAGAGGGAGAGGGAATAAAGTTGAGGAAACAAAGACTGAAAGAGATAGAGAGATAGGCAGACTGAATTAAATAGACAGACTGGGAGATGGGGGAAATGGAAAAGGGGTGGTTAGAAAACAAGGAAAAGTCAGTAAAGAACAAGAACAAGAAGAAATGGAGAGACATAACAAAAAAAAAAGAGGGGAGAGGAGAGAGAGAGAGAGAGAGAGGGGGGGGGGGGAGAGAAAAAAGAAAGAAAGAAAGATACAGATCCCCCCCGGTAGATACAGCTTGCGGACGGGATTGCTTACAAATAAGGTTGACATGACATAAGAGCAATCCCTAGTAGTCTATCATCATCAGCCGCGCTTCTTGTTTATTGTTAATGGCAATTATGCTCGATAGCTTATAGCAGTCTGTCTTCTCGAATTCCATGGACGACAAATCATTGACAGTTTTAAACAATAACAAACTTCTTGACCGGGGTGACCCCCGAGTTCTATCCTACGAAAATTATACCTCTTCATCTTCAAGATAATGCAAATGTACAATGATTTTATATCCATCTCTTTCAATAGAGATGATTCAAATGATTTTATTTCTCATGCAAAACATAATACACTGAATAAGTAAAATTCAAAAAATATGAAATGAAACGACAAATATAATAGAAATAGCATGCACGAGAAAAGAGCAACTAACTAGAAGCAGAGCTTGTTGAAGTGTTAGTTCCTCAGATGCAATACGGCCCAATATATTAGATCAAAAATGAATTAATAGTAATAATCAAATAATCGACAAATCAATCCAAAATCCAAACTAGTACTTATCTAGAGAGAACCACCAAAGCTAGTTGCATTTTGAGACAGAACCATGATTAATACAATAAGCAGGTATACTGCTAATGGCGCATTTTGCATTCAACAGTTTAACGTTATCCGTCTTCTTCTGATATTGCTTCCAGATCAAAATTAGACATAACTCTCTCAATCTGCGTATACAGTATATGTACTAAAATGAAGGAAAGAGAAGGAGAAAGAAGGGAGAGAGAGAGAGAGGGGGGAAGGGAGATAGAGAGAGAGAGAGAGACGCAATTCTTTGAAATTCACAGTGTCAGGATTCTTCTAGGAATTCTATTATTTTCTATTGTGATATTCACTGAAGCAGTCACGAGTTACTTGCTATCCGGTTGTTATCACTTCAAAATGGCACATGAACGATTTTATTAACTGTTCTTTTCAAACAAATATCTCATACTCTGTGAATTTAACAAATGGATCATTTAAGTTAAATTCAAAACATTTATGATAGATAATATTCATACTATAGCCCTAAAATGCCGAACATTAGTAGTCCATTATACTAAACACTCAGTTCTAATCTAAAACGACATAAATATAGATAGTAGCCTACCATGATTATGATTAGAGTTAACATACATGGAGATATGAACATTTCATCAAGCGTCATTATGAATATGTGTCGGTCATTACCATGCTACATTTCCATATTTCATCTTAAAAATGTAATCTTAAAAATAGAAATCGCCACATGGAACATAACGAAAATATTGATCATTGAGCTCTCTCCCATACAGGGTCTGGAGGGCGAGACTAGTCACTTGGCGCCATAGACGCTTACAGCAGTAGATGTAGAAGTATCGCACATCAGCACGAGAGTGAAAGCCGAGTTTCCTCAATGGGATCGAGGATCGCACCCGGGACTCGTGTAAGACAAGCCTACCTAAACAAACTCTCTCCCGCTCTCTCTCGCACACACACACATACATGTACGCACACGCACATTATTTCATACACGCACATACATGTACGCACTCACACGCATCAAAAATTATGAGTGAAACTTAGAATGATGCCTGAGGTTTGAAATAGTATTTTGTTCATTTTTGGTTGTGTTATGTTAATCAGACATGCATGGCTAAAAGGGGACGTGACTGAAATGATTAGCAATGCGTTTCGATGTGTTTGTTGCTCTTGAAATTATAGGTTTCGTTTCAAAAGGTCAAACTTGAAGGTTGTAAGTGAAACCTGGATGTGTACCCATGCGCTCCAAGGCATTCTCTATGTTAAAAGTTGCTTTCGACTGCTGATGCGATACACTTAGAGTTAGGGTGAGTTGATTGTGTATATCACCATGGGCACTTGCCTGCCATATTTCCTTTTCTTGGATTGTCTGTTTGTACAATAACATTTTCTTTGAGCAGTTAAAGAAAAAAAAATCAATGGTGAAATGTTAGCCTGTGGTTATTCAATTGTATTGGACGTATGTATATCCGGAATATTTCAAACTGAACATTCAATTTACCCAAAATAAGTGTAGAAAGCAAATATTTGATCCTAGTTTCTTAACCGAATGTAAACCTATCTAAAATGACTCAAAGATCTCTGAATGAAATGGAAATGACTTTGCTGATTAATCATTCCATGAACCCTAATATCAAAAGATAAACAAGGAAAATATAAAGATGACGTTTCAACAAGGGTTTTGGCATAAAGCAAGTCTTCTGGACACTCTGACCCATCGAACCTGCTTTAATTGTATAGTTCATCCGCATACCAGAGGAATCGTTAATTATACAAAATGCATTTATACTTCTCATATCATTGTCGATGTTATCCACTTTGCGAAAATCCTAAAAGATTGGTCGATTCAGAAGTTTTAAATCGAATTTTTAATCATTTTTCAACTTTATAAACACTGTTCAGATTATTCCAATGTTTGAGAACAAATTCATAAATGCTTATAATTGGGTTTTCAACAAATATTCTTGTCCATAACTTAAAAAAGAAAGAAAAAAGAAATGTCATGCCATTTTGAAACACTTTGTAAAAAGCTTATATCATAGCAGTCTAGAATGGCGACACTGAATTTGTAGGAATAGGAAGGTCAAGAAAAAAAAAACTGCCATTGCTTGATTTATCAGACACACTACCTCAAGATCTATTTGGGGACAAAAGGTTCTAAACCACTATCGTGTAATGGCCAAAGGGCATCATTTCTCAACCCCTTTTATTGATATAGACAACGGGATTTCTCCCCAATCAATCTATGTAAGGTTAGAATTGAAGGGGGAAAAAAGACACTAGGCGATTAGTTCTACGGATTCTAAATATCTTTAGGAATCACTCCTTGTCTAATCAGACGCTGATGGATCAAGGGGAAGGAAGGGAGTGGTTTGAGTTAAGTCGCGTTATGATGATATATAAATGCGTTCATAACTTAGCACCTTCTTACCTTCAGGTAGGCTTAATCAATCCTAATGATGTACATGAGCATCATACAAGGCAAATAGACAGTGGATGTTTATGTGCTTAGATTTCACACTGATTGTTATAAGTGTAGCCCAATTGTTTCTTTCATATTTGAATGGAATAAGCTAGATAATTCGTTGAGAACGGCTTCCTCTGTCAATTAATTTAAGAGATTGTTTAAACAAAGTTGTAATTTGTGAATGGCTCAGCCGAACATACACTACGTGCATGTTCTGTAATATTAACATGACTTATTCACATAATTGCGACTTAATCAATATTTTCCTATTGACATTACTGTTTACTAGGTTAATGATATATGTTTATCTTGCAAATGAGTATTTTTTTTAAAAACTGATTGTATAAACGTTATAAACGATGTAAATATGTTCATGTTTATGCAGGGCCCCATGGAAGACCACTACTTGTAGGTGAATGGGCGACCCTGTCAAAAGATTATAAATAAATAAATAAAATAAAGGAAGTGGGGTATAACCCAGACGAAGCCAAATGTGGCATACCACAATTGCACATGCTGACATGAAGTAAAACCAAACAAAATGGGCTCCGTATTTAGAACTCTTACTCTATATAAGATTCACACAAAAAAACCTTAAAAATAAATATGACCACCTGTTTTTGTTCGTTTGTTTGGTATTTTAGTTTTTTTGACTTGTCAGAGAGTCCTGGGGGTCAAAAGAAATATAGAGATGTAAAAATGTTTTACCAAGTTTTCAGAAAATTAAGAATTCTTCAACTAAAAGAACTCTTCAACTGGTGTCCCTCATACCCCCCCCCCGATTCTTCAACTGGTGTCCCTCGACCCCCCCCCCCCCAAAGAACCCTGCTACCACCATTACTGGTAACCGCAAACTAAACCGACAGGACCCTTTTTTCTTCTTCTTTTGAAACACTGTTTACCGCGTATCGATCACGTGGTTATCTAAGAGTGACACCTCCAGGTCACGTGGTTCATCGGGAAGCGCGCCAAAGCGATTAGTTTGAACACTTTCTTCACAGCTTTGTGGCGTCATTATAAGACGAACAGATACCTGACATCGTCTAGCAAATCGATACCTCATTTAGGATGTTGACAGAAGTTACATTATTGTGTGTCCTAAGAGAGCCTTCTGAGAGGACACTCGAAGGCCCAGTTAAACAGCGGGCCGCATATTATACCGTAGAAGTTTATATTGCATGGCGGGATTATTTTAGGATGAGATACTAAACTGAACGTCTGTAAGAACATCAGAATTGGAATTTGTAACATTCCAGATCCGTAAATATACTTACGCTGTAATTTTCTTAACGATTATAATGAATTGCCCAATATGACATTAATTGCTTTAGAAACATTTTTGATCAGTTACATGCCAAACTGGGGGTAGTTTTGCATAACTTATGCTAAAAAGGGTGATTTGAGTAGGGCAATACATTACAGTTGGGCAGAAAATGTGCCCCAAAGATGATCGGAAACAAAGTCGTAGTTAGCCTCATGTTTAGCAATTTCTTACCAAACAGTTTTTATACCTTGCAATATTTTCATAAACAGTACACACACGTTTGAATCAAATATACATCAACGCTATTATTCCTAAACGTCAAGGACCAACGAAATCTCTATTCACCCATTTCCTCTTTCTCTTTCCTCTCACTCTCTCTCTCTCTATCTATCTTTTATTCTGTCCTTCTCTCTTTCTCTTTCTTTCATTCTGTTCTTCTCTCTTTCTCTTTCACCCACCATTCCATTACTAGTACCTCCTTTCCTTTTCCCTCTCTCTTAAACGACAATCTCTTAATGACAGACGTGGTCTAAAAGCCATTAATGTATTTGCAAATCGAATATTCGTTTTGTCACGCGCGACCTGTTTTCTACAAAGCAAAACAAAGGAGTAATCTCAAACCATATCCGTAACAATACACGGCACCATTAACTTAGAGCGAATCAGTGCATACACAATACCTGAGAAGCTATATAACAATAGAAGCAATTTTAAACTGAATAATTTCTTGTCTAGCTGCCCAGAGGAAATGGAAATAAAAACACGTCGAGATTTAATTTCAAAGGGATTTTATGTCGAACATTGACGCCATTTATAAGCGAAAATGAAAAGCGATTGCTCTAATGACATACCGATCTAGGTTCATGCCTATTGTAGTCTGTATCGCAACCCGATATCAGTGAATGTAATCTCGACTAGATTGCAATCCATCAAGTCTAATACCATGACGTTTTTCACACGTCTTCTGGAGATAAATTTCAACGTATAGGAGAGGCTAACTACAAACTGGGAAAACACACGAGAAATAATAGTTTTAAAACAAACCCAAACATATTTGAAATAGGGTGGGGTGGGATTTTGCTCTTGCACGAAATAACAATACAAAAATATGGGAAAAATTACTGTGGCTTGTCCAAAATAAAATTACATATCGTATTTTGAAGTATAATTGTGTATTTTGAAAAAAGAGGGGGTGCTTTTGCACAACCACTGATATGGTTATTATTGTAGTGTGTATAAACCAATTTAGACATGTATTTGTAAGAATCGTTGTGTACTGACATATTCCCCAATTTATCATGAAATTTGAAGCCTTTCTATGTCAGGTCATTGCTAGTTAATTCTCACCCATAAGGAAAGATTACTGTTGGCTTCGTAATAAAGAAGTCTTAGTCATTAAAAATCTGTGACATTTCCTACGTACTATAAAGTATACCTATCGAACGTTTGCCACTCTGAATGTCAGATCATGCTCATAATGGAAAAGGCCCATGAAAAACAAATTTAACAAATGAATATTCCACATTGTATCGTATCATTTCCTCAATCCTTAAACTGTTTTACAAGTCGAGTTTTATTCTTTTCTATTGCACATTCTTTCTATTTCTACATGTCTCTTATAATTGCCAATTAGTGCACTCCAATCATCACGTAAGGCAGTCAATTAGTAGCATTTTCCTGATTATATTTCCAGCTGTTACATCGTTGTCCACCTTCATTCGTCATTTTCCATCAAATTAAATATTTAAACAGATGTCTTATATAAATCATGAACTATGTACACAAAAAACATACGTACACGATTGCCTTCTTATATTGCAAAGCGCTCATTAGAAAGTGGTTAGAAGATTCTAATACGGATACAGTTCGGTTCCGTTAATGACCTTACTACCACAAACTCAAAAACAAACACTTTGCGTCACTGCAAATTTTCCCAAATCATATGACTGTTTAGATGCATGCACGATAGCGATTTCCAGTTCTGTTTTGTACAAACTAACATTATAAACCTGCCGATGATGAAGGGTTTTTGCAGTAGTCCGCCGCCACTTACATCGCTCGTGAGTACAGATTTGTTTCAATTTACATCTGACAGTAATTGCGTCAGTTTGGCTTTTTGGAAAAGACGTTTGTTCCCTTTTGATGAGGAAAGAGTATGTTGAAACTAGGTCGGACTGCTCCATCCTTGGGCTAATTAGACGTCGTTAAAACTGTCGCTGATGTTTCACCCGAGAAAATCGCAATCCTTTGGCAGATTATCATTATCATGACGACACTAAAGCTAATAAGTGGGACTACACTATACAAGAGACAACCCTTTCCCAAAGATGAAGTACTTGTCTTGAAACAAAATGTTTTATAGGTCTTCCGGTTTTTAATTTTGTTTTGCTATACCGCGTACATTCAATTTGGTTATAATGCGTAGGAATATGAAACCATCACAGAAATAGTTACTATCTGTGTTACAATGCTTTATGCTGCCATTACAATTCTGCCTCGAACGCCATTTGAAACAATTTTTGTCAATTGAAATATCCTTTGTGCACATTCTTCGATATTAAACTGAATTTTGAATCTATACTATAACAAACACGCTATCACTATTAATTTTCATTTAAAACTAAATTTTAACCAATTGGTTAGTTACGTTGGTTGACAATTGTTCGGACAAAGTTAACCTAGAACGGGGAAATTACAGTTTGAATTGACTTTAAGTTCAGTAATGTTTTATGCTGGCTAGATTTTTATGTGATAAACTTTATTAATAATAGTTATCGTTTGCAATACACATACAAATAGCTTATTTATCCTTCTACACATTGTAACAAAAGAAAACAGGCAACACGGTGAAATATCAACTCCTAGACTAAACAGTAAGTAATTTTGTGATCTTCGAAATGTCGCCGTTTGAGTGACATTGTTCTTCAAGATGTCACTTTGGGTGCTTGAAGGGCGTGGCTGACGACCATATTATGTAGAAACGTTACTGCCTTGAATTGAAGAGTGTTTTTGACAATTCTGTGCCGAAATGGCGTTCCTAATAAATGCCATTGATTGTCTCGAAGGGCGCTGGAGACGACAATGTGCAGAAGATGTGTTCTTCTTCTTCTTCCATTTTGAGTATATACCTCTGTAACCCGAATGTCACAATTTCCCAGGTCCATAAATAAAGAAATTACACTTGAGGTTACGTTTTAACAAAATAACCTGGCAATGCCTTTATTAGCTCGTTGTCAATAACAACTGCGAATCAAGTAAACATTGAGATAAACAAAACTTCCACATCTTACAACTATAACATTATAAGGTATTATAACTTATAACTAGACCAGCTATTATCTAAATATTAAAGTGACCAAATTATTAAATGTTCATAAGCTCGCTCGCGATACGCGGTCGATCAATATCCGGCGTCTCTGTGTCGTCGAAGAGGACGTCGCAGCACGCAGAAAACAGGAACAGGTCGAACGATAGCTTGAAGCTCGATGAGATTCATCAATTAAAAGACCCTAGTAAAAGATCCACCTAGTAAAAGAGCATAATAAACAGAACTCTTCTAATAAAACATTCCTTAACAAAGGGGAAGATAAATATATATATATATATATATATATATATATATATATATAAAACAAGCTCATCCCTCAATAGATTAAATAAAGGAAAGAAAGAGAGTTTGCCTCTTGATTTATCTAATTAACTTTGAAAGAATCAATGTGATTCTGTCAACTAATTTACTCAGTTATACCTCAGTTTAATTCATGATTAACATGATACAATCCTTTAAAAATAGTACTTATCCCACGTTAGTAAATATATATATAAAATACGTATACATTACAATAATTACATGCAATGAAGATGGCATAGTGCACTAACTGTTCAGTAGAGTTTTCGTTCACATCATTATGAGCTATAATGAATGCGATAGGGATGCCACAGATAGATAGCTAGATCTATCTAATTGACCTGACCATATCGCTTGATTTAGAATTTGCCAAAATAACATTTGACTTTTACAATTAATGGAAAAGTCCAGCAATTGAATATGCATAATAATGCTCCACGCTGCGCATAACCATAATGAACAGCAAATACACATTACCAGTAAATCAGTAGATAAGGTTAGTAAATGTTATCTACAACCAAGTATCTCAAACCACCAAATTTAGTGAGAGTTCAATGACCTCTAGCACGAGTTAGGCATTACCCTAAATAAAAGCCAAATATCTTTCAGCATGGGCTATCTAGGGCTCGCATGCTATGCAATATAATAACTGCAAAGTAATCTCCCATAATAATCTTTTCTTCTCATTTAACTGAATTGCTTGATCAGCAGAAAGAATCAATCTTGTATAACACACATCTGAATTAAAAGTTATAGAATGTATGCTACAATCTCAAACTACACTCAGAGTCATACAAGCAAAATATAGATATCATCATGATATACACACACTTCATACAACAGAGTAATGAAAACATACATAGCAAAATATAGTGTTCTTACCTAGTAAAAGAGCCAACACTTGCTTGCAATGTAAAAATCAGGAACTGGGATGTTAACCATGCAACTCATAAAGATTGAAGTTAGATGAAATGCCCAATCAAATATAACACAGGAAACTCTCTTAAACTTGGAGAAGCTTGAAGAATATAAAGTTGATATATACGTTTTGTATATGTTTCGAAGAAGAAAATCAGGTAGAGGCTACAGATATATTTAGTAGCACATGCTCCAATATGGAGATTGAATATATACAGGGTAGTGTTCGAAGCAATGGCAGCTGGGCAGAGAATGAGCTGGAAACTTAAAGTGTCAAAGTTTTATTAAACTGTCCAGACCCACATTACCCTTCCTTCCAACTAGACGTCTTATTGGTTACCTAACATCATGTGATAGGACCAAGCTTGCATCCTTAACCAAAACAACCCATCCTTTGTCTCAAACCCAATACTCCAATCCAGCTCTCTACAGCATGGTCTTAAAGCTCGCCTTTTCTTAGTACAACCACTTTAAAACTATACTTCTCCTGAATACAGAGATTAACAGTAGCAACATCCTGAAGGGACACAATCTACCTGCAAACACCACTTAAGAAGAGAGGGTCCTATTAAAGGGAGTAGACAAAGGGGAAAGGGCACCGAATTCTGTGGGAGACAATATAACCCAAAACACTGTGTCCAGTGTTATTGATGGTCAAAGCCCTAGCAAATAAATAACCTACCAGCAAGAGTTCTTAAACTGGGAGAGGAAAATAATCTGGATGGGAACAAACCTATATTGCACTAAACTGCATAAGGAGCACAAAGCAGAGTTTGTTTCTTAAAATGGAAGTATGAGATGAAAAGAATGGATAGAAAGAGAGAGAGAGAGAGAGAGATAGAGAGAGAGAGAGATAGAGAGAGAGAGAGAGAGCGAGAGAGATAGAGATAGAAAAAGAATAAATAACAAAATATGACTTTAGTAATTGCCATTTTTATGGGGGTTACACCTCATTACAGAGTATTATCGTTCCTCGAGATGCTAGTGTATGAACTGAGAGGGTATATTATTGACCGTGAAACGACTTGTTGTTCTTCGAGATGCCATTGTCTTGGCTTGGAGCTAGGGCGCAGTTGACAACCACGTGCAGAAGCATCAGACGTGGTGTTCCCCAAGGTGCACCTTTCGTAGCTTGAAAAATATTTCTGACAACCATGTGCAGAACTTAGAAGGAGATATGTAACTCAGATCTTTGTTTAGAGGGCATGGCTGATGACCTCCTAAAGACCGAAGATGTGTCAGACATACATGTGAACTTGGCATGCCTTGAGATGATTGGATTTTATTTGTATTCTATTCTATTCTTTAGGTTGAAAGCACATAATCAGGTGAATTTCTGAACCACATAAGATTGAGGAAGGGGGAGGGGTGGTGTCGAACGAAATCTTCCATTTTTTTACCAAATAGGGCCCCCAAAGGGGGTGATCAGTTATTATTTCGGTTTGAAAATGCCCAATATGCATACAGAAATTCGAACCCCTCTAGGGAGACGGAGACGCCCTTGCACTTACAATCTATCTGAGGACCTTCCTCAAAACTACTTGATTTCAATTCAAGCCTACACTCTTCATCTTCCTATATTCTCGTTTTTCTTCTTCTGTACACTTTCTTCAATTTCCTCCGTAACCTTTGATGTTCCTCTGTGTTGTTTTCGTTTCCTCTATTCCTTGACAGTGAAGACAAAGTTTGTCCTTCAAACTTACTTACAATTGCCCTATTTAAGTGATTTTGCTGCTTACGGGTGTATAATCTATCTCTCTGTTCCGCCCACACCCGAATCAGGCATAATGCTTTCTTGTCTTCAGCACAATACAGGATCGCGACACCTTCACTCGGGGGCCCTTATTTTATATTTTTCCACATTGTACCGTGCATTTAAAAACATGTAAATGAAGGCGAGATATTTTGAGAGATTTTGAGCCAGATTAAACCGTAGCTTCGGGGTGGGAGGACGATTATTCAGTTGGTCGGCTGTCGAGGGGTGGATGCCGACGTACTGGCGCCGAAGCAAGCGGGTAAGGCGGGCCCAGTCGAAGGTAGCACACATTCTAAACGGCGTACTCAGCTCACAAATAAAACTCGGCTCTTGCAATTACTGCCTGGGCATTTTTTCTTGTTTTGTTTGCGACCCAAAGAGGGACTAGAAAAATGTTTTTCTCGTCTTTTATTTAACGTTATTGAATTTTATCGATTTGATTTATTTTCTCGAGAATTAGATAACAAATGTCCAAGCGCGTCTCAAAAGATTTGAGTGAGTGTATCACTTCCAAATTGATCTCATGCTGCGTTTAATCATGAAAATATGCATTAACATTTTTAAGACCTTTATATATTCAACTTTACAAATAGCAAATTAAAAGCGTTGGTTTTCAATAATCCCCTAATGTACTGAAATGCATCTAACAATTAATTAGCAGTGACTGTTATTCAATCAGTTTTAACTCTGCGAGGAAATGATTACGACTGTGTTCAGTTCTTTTGTTATCATACTTATACTTCGTTTAGTTGCTCGTAACAATATGTCCTTATATTGAGAAATGCTTGGAGAAATAAATTAATTCAAAATTCAAATTTAATTCAAACCGTTGAAACGACACACTAAATGCCGTTTTGTGAACACCGCTTTTGGGGAGTACTGTGAAGTCCCATTCCGCTAGCTACACGGCCTTGCTAGGTCAAGACGGCATCGGTTTCACCAAACTGACCACAAGTCACGAAGACGCCAAAATAAGACTTGCTGACATGAGGCGTCTAGTGCCGATAGTGCAACCGATATCCTACCCGAAATCGATACATTTTGAGGTTGTTTATTTACAGGCAAACCTTTTCATATATTGCCTATGTAAAGCTTAGTTGTTTATCCCCGGGCGCGGATATATTGCCTGAGTGTAAAGTGGGGCATAGACTCTCGTATATCATCGACTTGCATAATGTTTATAGGTAGAATTGTATACATGGTGAGTGCTGATATAACATTCATCAGTGGTGTAGCGTTCTGCCATGAAGGGGCACTTCTATCTTGGGGGAGGGGGCACATATTTTACTGGTTTAATGAAACGCGAATTAAAAGGTCACTCAATAGGATGATAGAGGAGGGCTATTTTTGTCTCTTGTCTTGTCTTTTTACCTTCTATCTTTTCCTTATCCCCCCTTCGTCTTTCTTGTCTTTCTCCATTTTTCGCCTTTTGAGGGGAGGGGGCATAAGCCATAGTTCCTCGATAATCAATAAAAAATAAAAAATAACATAAACTATGACATTCAAATGCAACTCCTTCCCAAATAGACCATGATCTACAGATTCCTACTTCGAATATACTTATTCCTTATATTTAGGAATCAGTTATCAAAAGTAAAACAACAAGTTGTCAAAGGACTAAGAGTTATCAAACTAGTTAATACAAAATTTAATGCTCCTTTTTTGCCACCTTTTGTTGTTTTGTTACTTCAAACGTTTGGTTTGTTTGATTAAATATAATTTTGCTGATATAAATGCTTTAAATGAGATATTGATAGATTCACGGCCTTACTGTTTTAACTTTTCAAAAGCACACACTTTTCTTGTTTTATTGAGTCTTTAAATGTTGTCACCTTGTTCAAGTTCAAGTTTTCAAGTTTATTTTATTTCACTTTATCAAAAATAACATAATTGAACATAATGAACAATGGTAATTATTATAACTAAACATACAATATAGAAAACATAATGTACATGATAATAGTTATAACAGAGAATACCATCATATAAATCAATCAATAAAGTGGGGGATCTACTAAAAAGCAAAGCTTGTATTATGTAGGTCCCGGTTCATGGGTTTGTGTATAAATAAGGGTATTTGACTTAACATATTTACAAAAGCATATGATTACACGAGGGTTATCTTTAAGTGAACATTTTACTGAAAATATCGTAAACAATTGAAAAAAGGAAGAGTTCTGTGCTTTCCTCAGCATAAACAAATATATATATACATTAAACAAAATGATCAGTGCTTATTTTAGCACTACTTGTGTGGAAAGAAAGAATAATTGTGTTTGACTAAACTTTCATTTGTTTGCATTTTACTCGTAAAATGGTTTAAAACATGAGGTATAACATTCACGAGCTTGATGCTATCAAACTAGTTAATACAAAGTAATTCTATCATTGAGCCTTTTGATTCTTATTTTAGCATTGCATGTTATCATGTATTTCTTATAAAGAAAATGCTTTAAATTAAGACTAGAGTAAAAGTGAAAGCGGTATGGATGCCTGTGAGAATCGAGTTGGCACCTTTCAACGAGCAGACTGTAAGGATGTATATGTGTATGTATGGATTGGGGTATATAGTCAATCTGTGGTTCTTACCATGCAAGTCGGCATCAGGCTGGCGCCAAGAGAGAGGCCGTGTAAGGCTACTACAGACGATAGGACGTCAGGACAGCGACTAAGTTCCCCTGCAAACGGTTTTTTGTTTCTCACTCGCCCTTTTTTCTCTCCTTTTGGCGGCAAGAAGGGATTTAATGGAGGAATCAGGGGACGTGAAACCCCACACTGTGATTGCAAGTTGGCGAAAGATCGCGGGAAAAAAAGAAAAGAAAAACATGCGTGAGGATTGAAGAAGAGATGCTGAAGAGGTATAGATGAAGTCATGCATGTATGATCCATATCTTGGAAGTTCCCCATCTTCCCAAAGCACAACATATACACGCAATATTATTAGGAGTATAGAGAGTGCTGATGATGTGAAGATTGCCTGTCTACAGCACGCGATATTTCTTAATCTTTTGACCTAAGAATTCAAACATGAAATTGAACCTGAGGTAAAAGTTGATTACGATATGGTTGATAATCCATGCTCTTCATGACATTGGATAATAAATTGTTTAAGTATTTATATAATTATATGTAATAACATCCATAAAGGAATAATCAAGGTGATTTCAAAGTGAAAATTCCACTGGCTAACGTTTCGCAACATTTTATTCGACACGAGGTATCATGTACATTACCTGGGTAAATAGCAGGTGGGTGATCTCAACCAATTATGACTCGCTACCTCGGCTGATTTAACTAAAGAACCAGACGAGGCGAAAATAGTCAAATTTGACTAAACGCCAAGAAATTACATCAAACAACAACAACAACAACAAATCTATAACTTAAGAGAGATCTCAGTTTACTCTAGGCCTATACCATGACTTCCAGTAATTATAAGCTTTACATATGTTTGACGATTGCTTTATCTGACTGCTGAGGAAGCAAGTATATGCTTGTAAGTAAGTAACCAGGGGACCGATGGCTTTAAGTCCTCTCCAAGGGACTTGGTAATGCAGATCGAATCCAACCATGTCCACTACATTTTTACCTAACCGTATAACCATGTTCTCTGTTGGTGTCCTCACGCCTCTACACCCCCTTCGGAGGACATCAACACTCTATCCCTGCGTAGTCCCGCCCCCTCCTAACATTCTGCCTGGCATGCCAAGAAGAAGAAAAAGTTGATGTGTTAAGAATCGCTCACTCTGTCTTTGTATCAGGCCGTATTGTCTTACGCTACGTGTCATCGAATAGAGACTCGAGACAAATCCGTCTGACTTCTGTCCGCCTTGTGTAGCCGATCGTCTTCCAAACACCACCGGCCAGTCGGTCCTATTTCTCTTCCTCTCTCAAACAACGCCTGCCATCGCATCCGACAAAAAGTGCATCTTCAAAACAAAATCTGCATGAAAATGTAGCCGAAGAAAAGCAGATGGAAGGGGAGAAAGGAAGAACTTACTTTTGTTAATAACTACGGATGCCTAATGTTTAACCTTTGCTGGCTGACTGACGGATATTCTGTACAACCATGCATTTGCTTTTTCCCACCAGCCGCTGAATGTAGTGGTAATAAGTACGAAACTAAACGATGTTAAGGTTGTTCTTATTATTGTTAGTTTTTTTAAAAATCATATAAGGAATGTTGTGTATCAAAGCGAGTTATATAGTACAGACTTGTAACGTTGTCCAGCAGGTATATAATAGTTAAGGCACACCAATCACAATGATAGCATAGGGGGTGACGTCTCATGACTGATTACTAACCCACTGTCTCTAAATGTTGCGCTCAACCGAAGCGAGCGTGCAGAATCTTCGAAACCTCTTCTTGTGACACCCACCGTTGCATAATGCATTTTGTACCAGTTTTGTATCTGTCAAAAATTAACAATAATACAGAATCAAATATGCCCTTCACATGAAAAGGAGGTAGGGAGGAGGGATGGGAAGCATACATACGCCTGGGTGAATGATAGTTTACTGGGGTATGATATCGAATTGTACCTTAAATCACAAATTACTCGTCAACTCCCACGTGTAAAACTTTGTTTGCCACTTTTAATCGACCTATACATAGAAAAGTCGGGCTATACTATATGCCGGGGAATATTATCTGTTTAACGGTGTTAATATTGAGTGCACGATCACTCATGTGGCGTCGCTGTGCTTGTAGTGTGTGCTAATATCATGTGGTGATTTACACGATCGCTGTGGGATTTGTGCACTCCAAGTATCTGTTATTTAAACAAAACCATCCACAAACCACAAACAATGTTTTCCCCCTCAATTGCAGTTTGTTATATCTTGAGATGTACTTTTTAATTTCCTCCGAGGACAGGGAAGGAAGAGAGAGGGAGAGAGAGAGAGAGAGAGAGAGAAGTGGAGAGGAAGAGAGAAAGAAAGAAAGAGAGAGGAGATGGAGAGAAATAGAAGAGAGAGAGAGAGAGAGAGAGGGGGGGGGGGGGAGCGAGAGAGATTGGCAGATGTATGGGTAAAAGAAAGTTGAATGAGAGTCAGAGAAGTAAAGAAGGGAGATAAGTAAGCTAGAGGAAGTAAATAAAAACATGACCTGAACTTATGGTGATAGAGAGAGAGAGAGGGCGAGGGAGAGAGAGCAAGAGAAAGGGCAGAGAGTGGGAGAGAAAGAGAGAGAGAGAATGAGAGAGAGATTGGCAGTTGTATAACTGGTTATTAGGAAGTTTTATTTGAAAGAAATTAATAAAGATGGAACAGAACAATAGAGAATAAAGAAAATAGTGAGCTAGTTTATATTAAATTAGAAGAGAGAGAGAGTACGAGAGTTAGAAGGGGAAAGAGAGGAAGATTGAGAAGGATATATATATATATAGAGAGAGAGAGAGAGAGAGAGAGAGAGAGAGAGAGAACAAAAACCTGTAATGTTCTAATGTCTAATACATATTTTTCACTAGATTGGATATTTGTTTTCAGCGATCAAATTTTCATTAAATTGTCGGGTTGTATGAATCCTGGCTCAAATGTTACAAGTAAATATGACTGGCAATGCTATAATTACAAATCGCACATATCATTTTAATTAATACTATGCTATTATAGGAAAGAGAAGATTTAGAAAAGTCAATTTGATGATTAGAGAGGGAGAGAGAGAGAGAGAGAGAGAGAGGAGTGGTTAGACCGCAGTTCTGATTGCATGATTCGAACGGCTAGTAAAATCTCGATCCCAAAAATAAATTGAAGCGCACCCTCGGGCACTTTATTTCGAAAAGAGGTCGAGTATCTTTAAGGGTAACACAGAACTTGAAAATAGTTCATCACTTTTACTTTTCAAATATTGCTATCTGTAAGGCGTAAAAGTTTGTATTTAAAATGATGCCTTTGGCTATAAAATAACCGTGGTAGAAAAAAACAGGTAAAATACTTCTCAATAATTATTTTTTTAACAATTTATTTAGGCCAAGTTCTCCGTGCTGTTTTCAAGGTCCTCTTTGCAAAAAAAATGCATTAGAAAAATCGCAGATAAACTCACACATTTCCGGTGGAATGTATCTTTTATTACATTAAACGGTACTGCTAAGCTTTTAACTTAAGTATCCAATTTCCGATTAAAAATACAATCATGCATTTAAAAAAAAATTGAATAATAAAGGCCATATTGATTATTATATAAGATGAATATAAAACCAACCGACGAGGCGCGATAACTCAGTCAGTAGAGCAGTGGTCTCTTAACCCAGTGACCCGGGTTCGAAACCAAGTCGATGCGCTAGTTGCTTACTAACAAGCATTAATGCTTTCTTAGCAGTCAGGTAAAATAACCATCACCAAACAAACAGCCAACCGGGCAAGTTCTATTTAGCAAAACAACACATACGAATAATTTCTCATCTTTTATCAATACTAAACACAAAAAAAGCACTAAGACGCAAGTACCTTTTTGATACAGTTATTGCTTTATAATTCTTATAACAACTACAGCTTATTCCAACGTTCAACTATTTTAGTTTATAGCAAATCATAGATGATATTGATATGAAAAAAATGAAACAACTTAATTATACCAAAACACCGCATACTAATAATACCACATCTTTTTTTCCCCCTACTCAATTTACTGAAGATTGGCACAAAATGTGCTTTTTAGATAGAGTTATTAACTATGTAATTCTTATTTTAATGTTTACGCCGTTTGCTCATAAAAGCTTTCCTTTTCAGCAATTCACAATTCTAATCTCATTTTGATCGTTATCAAAAGCCGCGTTGGTTTTCATTTCTTCATACGATACCGGGAGAATCGTCCGCTTTCCATGTATTGTATGGTGCCATGTTGCTAGCGAAATGGTGGTCAAATTCCATTTGCTGGCGTGTTTGCTCTTCTCCTCTACCTTAAACAAATTGACCACTTACACTCATAAACAAATGCCAAGGTTCACTCGTCCCAACCACGTGACCTTGGATTGCCATGGAAACACTGCATACTCATGCAAGCTTACAAAAGGGAAAAGGGATACATTGTACTTGCTTCCGGTGAGGGATTGTTAAAGGTGCTTACGAGTTCCGGCAATGGTTTTAAAGCCTGTCTGCACTAGTTTTGCCAGGAGGGATATGTCCTCCCTGCATGGTCACTGAAAGGTGGTTATCTCATCAAATTAATCAGCTCTCAATTAACTTAAGAAAAAGAGGATCATGGGGAACCAGCGGGCACCGCTTAGGCATTGCTTGCTAAATAGAGGGTGCAAGTAGCTACAAGTAGTACAGTCCCGCTTTAAGGACCCGATATACTCTTCCTCAAATCATATCAATATATCGGTAGTGGCGTAGCATTGCGGGAGGGGGTGGGGAGAGGATGTGCTTCCATCGAATAAAGACAAAAATGGGGAAGGGGAGAAAAGGAGATAGAAAGGACAAAAAGGAAGGGCGGGAACGCGAAATGAAAATTATAGGACCCCCCCAAGACCCCCATAATCAGTGGTCCTGTTTGTTTGCATTTCATCGACCTTGAGAGACGAGTATCGCCTCCCCCCTATGTTTTGGATTTAAAGGAAAGTACATTGGGCACATAGGCCGATTTTCTTGCACAATACATTATTATGATCGTCTAATTAATTTTCACATTCCACTCCATTCCCCCATTTTTATTTCCTCATAAAATTATCTTTATCACCCGTCTTTTTTTCGCTCTATTTTCGAAATTCAGAGGTGGAGGGGATTACGCCCCTGCCCCCCGGTAGCTACGCCTCTGTCGCCATAACAACTTTACATCTTGTTGATCGAAGTGTCTTCAGATATTAATTCATCATTCAAAATGGAAATAAACAAGCATTTTATGTTTTGCGACCGAAAAATGAATTTTCCTTAAATCGCTACTTTCATATCTACGGTAGAAAGCACTAAAATGATTTGGTATTACTGCCAGTGTAATAGGTCTAAACGTTTCTTTAATGGTCATCACCTGCGAAAGCTTCATAATTCATCTCTCTTTCCCCCACCCCCCCCCCCCCCCTCTTACTCTCTCTCCCTCCCCCTCTCTCTCTCTCTCTCTCTCTCTCCCTCTCGCTCCCCATCTCTCTTTTTCTCTATCTCTCTCTGTACATTTATTAAAAATCTGTTCTTAAACTTCTACCAACTTCCCTCTTCTCTCTCTCTGTCTCTCTATCTCTCTCTCTGTATGTGTGTCTCTCTCGGTCTCTGTCTCTCTCTCTATCTGTAGTGCTCTGGTTCTCTTAAGTTGCTTAGCTCTCTAATTCTCAATCAACCTCCGCCCTATATATCTCTCTATTTATCGTTTTATCTCTTTCTTTGTCTTTATCCCCTTTTAAGTCACGTCAGTGAATATTGAGCAACCTTAATCACTTCATGTGATTTCATGTATTAATGTACACTGTACACATTTATACTAATCATATCCAATTTATCTAAACTTACATTATCGAAATGTATTGGAAAAGCGCCATTACTCGTGTAAAAAGAACCAAAGCTATAGTCAAAATTAATATATTTATTTCATTATTGATGTAATCACTGTTGACATTACTGATTGTGATTGATACACCGGTAACATAAGAATGGTGGTAATACAAGCCTTTGATTCATCGGTGGTCGTGTGAAATCGGGGAAGAAAAAACCCCGCATTTCTGCCAGGCTGTAATTGGAAGTCATTCCATCATCATTACATTAAGAGAAATTTGTGTTTTACAGCTTATGTAGGATAGGGTTTTGATTTCTTGCATTGACCTAGTTCATTCTCGCCACGTCCCCATTTTCATCAGAGATAGGAGAGATTTTGGAGTCCCCAAGGCATGGACCGGCCGCATGTCGAGATGCTGTAATCCAAATAGCAGTTGATCACATTACGAGTCCTTTTCTCTCTATCTCTCTCTGTCTGTCTATCTTTCTGTCTCTCTATCTCTTCTTCCTCTTTTTCTTTTCTTCTACTCTTTATTTTTCTCTTACTCTTCCTCTCCCGCCTTCCTTCTCTCTCCTTCGCTCTTTCTCCCCCTCTCTCTTCTCTTTCTATACATCTCTTTATTGTTATCCCTTAATTATCCCCTCTGTTTAATTATTAATTGTCTCATGACTCTCATCTGTGTGTGTGCGTGTGTGTGTGTGTGTGAGCCCTCTCTCTTTCTCTCCCGCCTTACTTCGCTCTCCCTCCTCTTCTCTCTCTTCCTCTTTCTATACATCTCTTTATTTCTATACCTTACTTACCCCCTCTCTCTGTCGCTCTCTCTTCCCTCCTCTTTCCATTTTCACTCCCCTCTCTCAGTCCCCTCTCTCTAACATCATCATTCTATATGTATACGAATTTCCGTAACTCTCCTTTTCTTTCTTCTCTTCATCCCTCCTCTTTTAATTCGTTCCATCTCGTTCACTTTATATTTATATATAATTCCAATAATTTTATCATCATCTAATCACTCTTTCATTTTCTTTTTCTTTCTGTGCCTTATCTTCTTCAATTGCTGCCTCTCAGTTCAAGTTCAAGTTTTTATTTCTATATTCAACAAGAAAAATACTCTCTCTCTCACTCTCTCTCTTTCCCTTTATTTTACGTATATTATAAATATTTTCTTCCCTCTCTTTTAACCTTTCTATGTACTTAACTCCATTTCTCTCTCTCTTACTCTTACATATTCCATTTCATTCTCCCTCGTTCACTCTATGTTTAATTCCAAGTCATTTCAACATCAGTGCAGGTTCCATTTAACATGTTAACTTGATCGTGAAATGGGTTAATTTTAAAAAGTGGCTCAAACGCAAAAAAAATCTAATTCCTAGACGGTTTTAATTATACTCCATCATTGACGTAACCATAACCAATTGGGATGATTTCAATGGAAAAGCATACAATCGTCGACTTTTCATCATCCATACAATATTGGTTCTCATCATCCTTAGTTTGTAAAGATATTTAAAAAGATATTTATTAAAAAAAAGTAAGTTATTAAACCTTTCATCTTCTCTTTGTCTTTGTACCATAGTTTCTCCCCCCCCCCTCCTCTCCTCCGTCCCCCTCCCTGCATCTATATCGTACATTCTATCACACACTCTCTTTCTCCCCCTCTCTCTCTCTCTCTCTTTCTCTCTATGTAATGTGTACTTTCACCACCCGACCTTTCTCTAAGTTCCCCGTTAATAGTGACGACTTGACTCCTTACAGCATTCCAAACCTCTACATCTTGCCCTTAGCCCCGTATACGCTCGATTACCCCATCCACTAAGTTCACCCGTTGTTATGTTTTATCATACTAAAACATGCCATAGGCCCCACACTATACAAAAACGATATTTTATCCCCCTAATTGCTGGCATGAAAGAGACCATTGTGCAACCATAGCATCATCCACGTATATGAGATTTGTACGGTAAATGTCAGTCAATGCCCTTTTCAGAATGCAGTATTCTGATGGCAATGTTCTATTGAGGGAGATCAGTCGATGAAAAACGAGATATGAATGCCGTTTCGTGCTGTGGATATATTTGTTTAGTGTTGTATGAACTTTGGGATGACGTAAGAGGTAAAGTGTCTATACCTAATAAGTGATGACTGGAGCCCCCCCCCCCCCCCCTCCTACTCCACCTAAGTAATCATGATAATTGGCAACACTTATTGCCCATTGATCATTTTAAAAGCTTGATTTATTCTCCTTTTACAAAAGATCTTTCTCTTAACCCATACTTTAAATACTATTTGACACCCCCACAATAGAATCTAAAAGAAAAATGGAAAATAAATAAACAAATACAATTTGTAAAAAGCATTAACAAAAACACGTAAACAAAACACACTAAAGATAGCTAGCCTATAGGCCTGTAAACACTATAGATAGTGTAAAGGGAGGTTGTCATTGAATAGCATGTTTTGCTATAGCCTAAAGCATGAATGCTAAATGTGGACAATTTGTATTTGCCTATTGGCGCGTTTACACTAACACGAAATCAGAAACTGTTCCTTAGCGTTGACTAGGCGCACGTTTCGGTGGTAGTTATACACACAACACACAGACGAGCAGCATTGTGTAAGCGTTTAAAAGCGATGCATCGTGGCGATGTGAATAAGCTCTGAATCTAGCAGGGCATGTAATATTGGATGGGAGGCGAAACAACGGTTGCCAGGGCAGCGCTGGGTTCCGGTGAACTGTTAAACATGTCCGTCCCAACGGGAGTTGATTAAACTTTTGCTTTATTCAACATTGAAAGAAAACCAGAAAGAATAAGAAAGTAGAAAAAAGAAGAACGAAAAAGGAGGAATGGAGAGCGGGAACCAAGACGGAGAAAGAGAGAGAGAGAGATAAAAGGAAGGAGGAAGAGAGAAAGAAAAAGAAAAATTAGAATAGAATTAGATGAGCAAGAGCAAGAGAAGTAGACGTAGTGAGAATGTGTGTGATGAAAAGGTAAAAGAGGCTGAAAGATGGATAGAGAGAGAAAGAAAAAAAAAAGAGAGAGAGAAAGAGGGGGGGGGGGGGGGGTAAAGAAAGGAGGGTACAATAAGAGAAAGGAGAGATGAAAGCTAGATGGAAAGGGAGAGATAGACAGAGAAACGGAAACAGACGGACAAAGAGACCAAGACAGAGACAAGGAGAGAAGAGATGAAAAATATTATCACAAAGCTATTCAGAAAAGCATATAACATAATATCAAAAGAGAAAGATACAAGACAGTAACTCTTTCGCATACACATACAGTTAAAGGTATTGGGTATATTTATCGTCGCCTCAGATTCTACACAAAATCCTGGATATAGCTCATGCTGCAATCATAACTATAAACCTTTAGGTCAGTCAGGAATCCCATGACTTCTACAAGCCGATCGCTTGTTTGATTATCAAGATATTTATTATTGGAATTAGAATGTAAAAAACTGTTGGCAAAACAGTTTTGAACAGTTTGTTATAACACTATAGGGGGAAATGAGTATGGTAAAACCGGTTACTCAAATATTTTACTCTTTTGAAGCACTTCGTGATCATTTTGAGGCGCAATTTTTTCGGGCTTAATATCTCACCGTAATCACAGACACTGATAACACGTATACAGGGCCATGCATCTTAGATCTGTAAAACTGGAAACATTGTTAAACTATGCCTTTAACCTTTCATATACCGGTTCGTCTACTCTACAGAGCCCGAGGTATGAATGGAGACATAATGGCGCGCATTATCACGCAATTAAACAATTTGGAGTAAGGCGATCGCTTCTCTCTCTCACCTCACAGCCCCCCCCCCCCCCCCCATTCTCTCTCTCTCTCTCTCTCTCTCTCTCTGTCTCTCTTTCTCTCTGTGTCTTTCTCTCTCTCTCTTTCTGTGTGTCTCTCTGTCTTTCTCCCTTTCACTCTCTCTTCTAAATGGTGGAGAGTGGTTGTGACCTCTACAAAAATGTCCTGTTTAGACTAGGTGTCAGGCACTTTATAGGTTTATGTTCCAAATCACCCACGTGGTTAATGGGAAGCACAATAATATTTACGATTTCCAATTAACTTAACGACTTGAATGCAGATCACTTTAGACAGCGTATAAAATATGACGTATACAAGTATGAAGAGGCATTTGACTAGAGAGATGGGACAGAGAGAGACATATAGAAAGATGTGAGTAAAAGGGAGAGAAGGGGATAGTAAAGGATAGAAAGAAATTGGATATTTATTCATTTATTTTATTTATTGATTTACTTATTCATTTTTTTTCTTCATTTATTTACTTATTCATTTATTAATCAATTTGCTCATTTATTAATTAATTAAATAATTTGTTTAATATTTTATGTAGTAAGTTAATTGGTTAGCTAGTTAGCTAGTTATTAAGTTAGTTAGTTAGTAAGTTAGTTGGTTAGTTAGTTATACATTTCCACTCGTTTCACTTGTTGGATGGAACAACAATTTTTGACTGTTGTCTTTTCTAGCGATCCATGGGGATATACATAAAATCATATACAGAAAAACAGAGAGTAAGAAAAGAGAGAGAGAGAGGGAGAGAGAGATGGAGAGAGAGAGAGATAGATGGAGAGAGAGAGATGGAGAGAGATAGAGATGGAGAGAGATGGAGAGAGAGAGAGAGAGAGAGAGAGATAGAGAGAGAGAGAGAGAGAGAGGGAGAGAGAGAGAGAGAGAGATTGTGAGCGTCGATGATAACTTAACATCTACTCTAGATAATGCAACAAGTTTTGATTACAGGTTACAACTATTTTCCTATTCCACTGAACATGTGAGAAAGATTATAGGCGAATTTTGTCATAACAAATTCTTACGATAAGCTTCATGTTTGTAATAATTATACTAAGAGTGAATTTATGATTGGAAACTTTCTTTTTTAGTACAGGGTAGATGGGAGGGGACCTCGCAAGATACGTCACATAATTGTTAATTCGTGTTTGAATTGCACCTTAAAAAACTCTTAACGTTCTTATTTTTAATCCGCTTTCGCTCAAACTTTAAGTGACCTGTTTTTCTCATTTACTGCTTCTATTAAAACCAACTTAATATCAGGTTGGACTTCCCCTTTAATGTTCATTTGTACTAACACACAATCGAGCCTTGCCTCAACTCCGCTAAGCATCTACCCGCCATCCCAAGAGAAAATATCACCCTAATTGACATCCTTTACAATTTCTTCAAGGTCATGAGTTTGGTGAATAATTATGTTTGCACGGCGCCCATGCAAGAAAATACAATGAATATCAATCCGCGATTTATTTAAAAAAAATCAGAATCTAATCTTCTTGTGGTAATGTGGCGGTTTTACCACAAATCTTTTAGGAGGAAATGTAAATACATTTAAAAAATGAAAGACACTGTCCATGTGGCGTCGTATTGAGGAGACACTGGCACCATTCGAGGTGGGGGTGCTGGTCTGCGTTATTTTTGTGTATAGAAATGTAAACTAGCAATGCCTTCCTTTTCAAAATCAGCCAAGCATGGATTGTTTTAAAAGGATGCTTTTTATTTCGTATAAAGTAGAAAAATATATTGCAAATTGAAAAGTTATCATTTCACCATAGAAAATGGAATTGTATACTACCACTTTTAGTTTTTAAATAGTTTTACTTTTTACTGTAATTATTGTTAACCCGGTGATGTCTTTATTATGTATGTACTTTATATTGTTTCAAGCTATTGATTTACATATATATATGCATCAATAAATGCACAAGATCTATTGTATCCTTCCATGGGATATGTTTTGTGAACTGAAAAGTATCTAATACAGCTTTGAAATATTATTGTTAAAATAACGCTTTCATCTCGTAACTAAGTTTAATACATGCGTGTGCCTTTACACAAATGGCAAAATTAAAGTCTAAATCCCATTTTATTTACTCCCCCACCCCGAAATTATGATGACCACCTTCGGGGGCGGGGTAGGGGGTCAATTAATCCTGGGTCCAACACGAAATGTACCTAAATACTACTTTACTGAATACAAAACTTTCCATTTATTCAGAACAAAAAGGGACAATTTTTTGCCTGAATCGTATTTTATTACTCATGTCACTTTAAAGTGGCACTTAATCTCTTTAACCGCGCTACCACCGTTTTAGCAGTCCTCATTCATCGCAAATCTACGTCAAGAGGAATTGCTTGGAAGGCAGATTTTGTGCTATATTACGAAAACAAGTCATAGATGTTGTTGAGATTAGTCGCAAATGTCAATTTATTTTCCCAGTTCTTGGGGCCAATTTACTTTCGCTGTCCGTCGCAGTACAACGCTCAACCATAATTGTCTTTCGTACATATTTTCTATCGGCCGGAATAGCAGATCATAATTATAAGGGTCTCCACAGTTGATAGAATGATTAGGGTTATTAACCTTTAACCCAACTGCATTTTTATAATCTGTGTTGGTAAGCTAACAAAACTCAAAATTCTCAGTAAATGACAGGAAAGTTTTTTTTTTTTTAAATCCCATGTGCTTATTTATAATTCTTCATATTGATATGCTTACAGCTATGACATTGACAGGCAACGTCACAAGTGCATTATAAATCTATGGTTAGAGTAAAAACCAACCATAAAGAATGAAATATAAGCGTTTTCTTCTCTTATATCAGAGAAAATGTCCACACCCGTCACTGTTTAAGCTCTTATCGATTCCTGTCCTAACTTTATCTATCAATAATCTCCCTCATTTTCTGTCTTTCTCTGTTTAGTTGAGCTCTTCTTCCCTTCTTAATTTTCTCCTAATTCTCTTCACTCTTTTTTCTTCTCTCTCCTCTCCCTATCTACCCTTCTCTTTTATTTTACCCTCTTCCCCTCTTTCTCTCCTCCCCATCTCTCTCTGTCTGTCTCTGTCTCTCTTCTCTCTGTCTCTTTCTCTCTCTCTGTCTCTTTTTCTGTCTTTCCTCCTCTGTCTCTCTCATCGATTTTCATTCGCTCTCTTATCCCTCGTCATCCCCATTCGCCTTTCCCGCTATGTCTCTCTCTCGACTCCCTGTCCCCATTTCTCTTTTTTGTTATCTCTCGCTCTCTCTCTCTCTCTCTCTCTCTCTCTCTCTCTTCATACACTTTCCCTACGTCTCTCATTCCTCCCCTCTCTCTCTCCCTCTTCTACTCTCACCTCTCTCTCTCTCTCTCTCTCTCTCTCTCTCCATACACTTTCCCTATACGTCTCTCTTTCCTCCCCTCTCTCTCTCCCTCTTCTACTCTCACCTTCTAGCTTTAAATCCCATCTTTATCACACCCATCACATAATGTGCTAATGATGGATATGTAGGACATACGTCCTAATTCCTACACGAATTTTTGGCGTAACTCCCTCTCCTCCACTGCGTCATGTAATTGGTGGGAATACCATGCCGGCGGCGGATCCAGAGTTCCTATGGCAGGGGGGGGGGAGCGAGGGGCGGCACATGCCCGAAAGTTCTGTGACAAGTAAAAAAAAAAAAAAAAAAAATCTGAAAAAGGAGAAACAAAGGCCATCAGCCCATGCTTATATCCTCCTCCCTGCCCTCCCCCCTCTGTTTCACTTTTTACCCGGGGGGGGGGGGGGGAGCACGTGCCCCCGGTGTCCCGGATGACCCCATCGGATACGCCATTGTATGCAGTTATGTCAGCTGCTGTTCTTGGGAAGTTCCTGACGTAGTAGAATTACTGGAGCACGTGACATGATGGTCTAAATCTCAAGTGACTGATTCTGTCAGTTCGTGTTCAGACAAACTCTGGATGAAAACCCTTCTGAACACATACAGAGCGTATGAGTACCAATGTTACGTCTCTAGTAACATTATTTAAAATATATTCAGGGTTCTATTCGAAAAATATTAGTAAATATTTTATTTTATAAAGGCCTAAATAAATTTATGTTTATATAAAGTCATTAATTTTTCTTTGGCTAATCTAATATATTATTGAGTGACATCAAACTAAATGCCATTTGGTAAACACGATTTCTAGATATCTCTTCTTCTATCATTGTTATTCTAGCGGATTGAACTTAAGGAGTACATTTTTAAAGGTTGGTAGTGGTTGGTTATTTTACCTGACTGCTAAGAAAGCATAAATGCTTGTTAGTAAGCAACCAGACGGCCGACGGCTTTAGGTCCTCTCCGAGGTACGGGTAATGAGGATTAATGCCTTACGGAAGGGCAATAGCGCATCGCCTTGGTTTCGAACCCGGGTCACCGGATTACGAGACCACTGCTCTACGAACTGAGCTATCGGGCCTCCTCTAAAGATTCTTAAGATTTCAACTTCATTGGGGTCTCCCGCCAAATGAATTTTGTTCGCTGTTATTTTCAAATGTTCTTTATTTTACTCCAGTATATATAGGTAAGCAGGAAATGCCACTGAAAAATGGCAACGAGTAATTATCTGGCATTATACGGATCATCAAATAAAATTACAACTTTATGCAGATCCAAAGTGTGGTGTTCATACAGTAACTCTACAACTTTTGACCATCGGAATAAGGGGGGGGGGGGGGTAACAGGGCGCTGACTTCTCTTGCTCGTATATCACATTTCCCATTTCAAATAATTGACACTTTATTTTTGTGACAATATAAGTTCGTCATATAAATATACTAGATGAAATACAAACAATATAGCTGCCAAAATATGCGATGGTAGTTGCCCTGATTGTTGTACAAGTAAACTTTGGTGGGGAAGTATTGCAGCCCCAGGGTCCATTCAAGTCGTATGCGTGCATGTGATTGCATAATTTATAACATGTATGTAGCGATCAAAGAAGGGGAAAAAGGAGGGGATAATCTTCAATTGCTTTCATTGATTTTCAAGTCTATAATTGTGTCAGTCATTCATCTAAACAATTACAGTAAGCCTGATAAGATACGTCATTACTATAATTGAGGAGACTTCGCAATATCGAATTCCCTACAACATCGTAAGAATAGATTTGAAATAATTAAATTTCATAAATGTTCCAACAAAATATGACAAGCGTTCCCTCATTTTTATTGCCACTGAATTATTGAGATTCGGACATAAGGAGGATCATGACTTCTAACTAATAAGT